>JAXGGA010012641.1:0-38052 GCA_038373865.1 Uloborus plumipes
GCTTTCCCTCGGTGTTTTATATTTGAAATCGACAAATTAGTTTTGAGCATTTAAGACTTCACTTCACACTCTCCAGGGTCCCCCGTACCTACCACAGCTTCGTGGTTTAACCGGGATAGGGCCCTGAAGAGCGCTCTGTTCTTAATTTTGAACCAGAACCTAGGGTCGAGCAAACCCTAGGGCCCAGCACCCCCAGAGGTATCGTTTCACTTGGAGGACTTTGTGACCACGACATTTTTAACGCCTGCCAGCCACCATTAATCAAGGCGGTGGATCTTTGATCGGCTGGGTTTCGAACCCGGGTCCCTCCGGACACGAGTCCGATGCCTTACCGATCGTGCCACCACGGCCCTAGAGCATTTAAGACTGAACGAGGTGTGCATAAGTATAGTTGTTTGTGAGAAAATAAGAAAGAATGCGGCAATCTGAAAAGCTTGTGCTTACATTTTGCTGAAACTGTTAATAACAAACCGAGCGATTAAACCTCTCGCAACATCAAAAATTCACTGAATTTTTCTCCCATAATTATATTTTTTTATTCTTAAATAAATATGCTCACTCATTCTTGTAAGCTAGCCGTAAGCAAATACTTAATAAGACAAATATTATGGCTTCAAAAGATATAACTATTTGTGCTTATAATTCATGCATCTATTGTTTGGATATTAATTTCCCTTATTCGTGCATAAATGCATCGAATACTGACGTTATTTTCGTTTCAAAGCTTTTGCTCAATTATAAGCCAAAAAGAATTGTCTCTCGCAATTATGAGGCTAATTTCTCTCGCATTCAATTTATTTTTGATGAGGAGGTTTATTTCAGAACGTGTGCATTTCTTATATTTTAACCACATGTGGGTAGTAATTTTCATATGCGATATTTTTACTTTCTTTTACGTAGTAAAGGAAGTAGTGTGATCACGAAAAAAATTTCACTCAAATTTCGGGCTAAATTTTGACTTTGCTCACGCCTGAATGAATGTCGCGTAGTTTTTTCGACCTGTCAGCACGTGCATATGTACCTAACAGCATACAAACAGCCGAAAAATCAATTTCGACCACCCCCGAGTAAATTACGACGAGTTTTCTCGTGACGTCTGTATGTACGTATGTGCGGATGTATGTGCGTATGTGGCTCGCATAACTCAAAAACTATATGCCGTAGAAACTTCTAGCTTGGTATGTAGGCTCTGAGGGGGGTCTAGTTGTGCACCTCCCTTTGTGATTGCATTCGAATGTTCCCAAAGGGGTCTTTTACCCCTTTTTTGGGGTAAATCAATGTTAATTTCAATACAGACTCAAGTGATATGAACTGGCGCCACTACTTGGCGACATGTCGCCAAGCTTTTGGTCGCCAAGTGTTTGACGCCAACTTGGCGATATATCGCCAAGTTGGCGACAAATTTGGCGAAAAAATTATTTTTTGAATTTGGGTTCAACTTGGCGCTATTGGCGATATTTTGCGAAAAATTCACTGAATGATATTAAAATCGGCAATATTTAGAAAATTAACCATTGTAAAATATTTTTTTGCTTTGTTTCGTGGCAGATTAGGGGAGTAAATATTTGAATTGTTACCTTGCTCACTCCAAGCACTTTTTTTAACACTTAAGGCAACTACTAAGAAATTTACACGTAAAAGGAAGTAGTGTGGGGTCTATACCAGATTTTTTTTTGAAACAAAAGGCGCATGGAATGAGAAGAAATGTCATTTGTGACATGAAAATTGCGAAAATATTATATGCGAGCTTCTTGGGATTATTACTTTTAACCCACGCCTCAGTAAAACAACTTTTAATTTTGCTCATTTTTCAACATTCAAAACGAAATCAAAAAATTAATAAAGGGATTTAAACTTAGATTATTAATAGTAGAGTCTGGAGAATCCGAGGTTATTGGGGCTCACGCTACCTTGGATTACTGAAATATCGAATTATCCGGAAAATTCTTTTATCGGTCAAAACTTAACTCTTTTCGGGTGTCATAAGGGTGTAAAACTGTTGATTTCAAGTCGTTTTACACTGCAAGTGATTATTTCCAAAGCATACCTTCATGTATCTCTAGTTGTCAAAGAATATTTCATAACACCTGTCAAATGTCATTTTCACCGACCTCAAAATACTGTTTTTTATTACAATACTGCACATACAAAAGAAAATTTTACAATAGCAAAAGATTATCATTTTCATATTTTAATGCAAATCATCTTTTTAGCTATTAAATATATACCTTAAAATATCTATAAAGCCCCTCGGATTAACCGGAGCCTCGGACTTTTGAGATTCGGATTTTCGAGACTCTACTGTATATTAGCAGGTCATGGCTAACCAGAGAACATCAAGAATAGTGCAAGGATGAAAATTTAAATAGATCGCCATTGAAATAGCATATTGAGACTTTATTTTTTACAAAAAAGTATTTGTCGACTCTTTTCCGAGATATAAGGTCAGAAAGTCTTTAGCAATTTTAGGAAAAGTGCAAAATATAAAAGCCACAACAGTAATAGAATTTGTTTCCCTCTACTCCATGCATTCTTTTGCCCCAACTGAATCTACATTCGAAACTACTAGTCATCAAATAAAAATTCAGAGTCCTGAAAAAAACTAGCTGTCGTGGCCGTCACGAAACTTTCTTCTATATCTATCTTATGAATTCCGGTTACAAAATAAAATACGTACTCGCCCGAGTAATTGGAGACAGCTCCAATTTCCCAATTATCGTAATAACCCTGCAAATGCAGAATCAATGAGCGAAATTGGAAATCATTGCAAAAGCCTTGTTTAGATAAATTGCAAACATTTTATTTGTTAGTAAAAAGAAATTGGCAACAGTTAAAAATTTCAAATCATTGAAAGTTTTCAGCTGTTTTGATAATTAAATAGCGTGAAAGCGATTTTTTAATGAATTAATTTTTCGCATTGTTGACTAAGCGCAAAAATCACCCCACCCTCCCCCTGGGGCGATTGGCGCCAAAATTTAATCGATGCTTGCTTCCATATTGGGTTAGTGTTATTCCAAATTTCATTCAAATCGCAGCAATATTTCCCGAGATACAGTAGGTGCAATGACAAAATAAGCACTTTTGATTGCTCCACCCCCCTTTGAGATATTGACACACAAATTGAATCAGCACCTGTACTCAATAGGGTCTACCTATGGACCAATTTTCGTTTGATTCCGCCGGTTACTTCCTGAGATATAGCAGTCACCCCCGCGCAGAACACGTGCGATTGCTCCACCCCCCTTCGAGATATTGACAAACAAATTGAATCAGCACCTGTACTCAGTAGGGTCTACCTATGGACCAACTTTCGTTTGATTCCGCCGGTTACTTCCTGAGATATAGCAATCACCCTCGCGCAGAACACGTGCGATTGCTCCACCCCTCTTGGAGATATTGACAAACAAATTGAATCAGCACCTGTACTCAGTAGGGTCTACCTATGGACCAATTTTCGTTTGATTCCGCCGGCTACTTCCTGAGATATAGCAATCACCCCCGCGCAGAACACGTGCGATTGCTCCACCCCCCTTAGAGGAATTCGCTAAAAAAAGTCAGGTGCACCAGTTCACATGGTGGTACATATGTGCAAAAATTTTTGTTCGATTTCATTCAGTAGTTTTTGCTCTAGCGCGGCCACAAAAACTGGTCACACACATACAGACTCACACACACACAGACAGACAGACAGACAGACATTTTCCAAAAATGGTCGAAATGGACTCAGCGCACCTCAAAACGTGCAAATCCGTCAAAATTCGACATTCGAAAATTTTCACGAAACCAATACTTTCTTCTATATATTAGATATAGAAGAAAGTAAAAATGCTGCAATTATTTTTTAATTTTCACAGAACAGCTCTTTTTCACAGAACAACTTAGAAAGGTTTGAATAATGTTAAATTCTTGGTTTATATCACAAACTTAATGAATCTTAAAGAATGTCTTTACTACCGAAAATGCAGTTAAATTTTGACGATTTCCGGAAAAAAAATATTGAAATAATAGCATTTTCGTCGTAACTGAATAACCAAACTCCGTAATTAAAATACCATCATATAAATACTGTTTCTTTAAACTTTCAAAATTTAACTGTATTCTATAGAAGTAGAGTTCACGTTCTCCCAAAAATAATGCAAAGCAATAAAGATAATTAACATTTGGAGTATCTGTAGGCCGTTTTATGCAGTAATCGCAATGCTGTTTTTAATGGAAATGCCCATAGTGTTTTATGATTAATTTTCATGTTTAATTTATTCAGAACCCGTTATATCATTTACATTAAAGTAAATCATATGCATCACGTTTTACAAACAAGTACTTGGATATAACAAGCAAATGTTAGAGAAGATAAATTAATCAATTAACAAACGTTACAGAATATATCGTCTGAAAAAACAGCCATCCAAAAATCATTTCATGACATCAAGGAAATTGAAACTGACTAGTGTCCAGCAAACTTCGTTGTTTCATTTCTCCCAGGCGACATAGCTTTGGAAAGAGAAGGCGTACCGAAAACTTCAAGAACTCATAAAGGAGGACATAACTGTTCTAAATTCCATTAAACATAGACGAAAGTATTTCATGTGTTGCTCTATTTTATGTCACTAGCACTTTTTCGGGTTGATAAAGAAATTCTTTTATGAAGAAGATTTAACGAGTAAAGGTACAGTTGTTCCTTAATTGCCTGTAATTGCTTCGTTCTTTAGGGGACAATGGCGTATAAAAAAGAGAAAAAGTTTATTACTTTTCATTTGCGAATAGAAAAAAGGAGAAAGAGGGACAGAAAGATAAGAGCTCATTGTAGAAAGAACTGGTAGAAAAAGTTTAGTTTTTTTTTAGCGTTATAAGCACTTTATCCTAATAAAGTATGAACATCAAACGCTAGGAGCCTGTGAGCAAATAACGTAGACAATGAAATTGTCGAATGACCACGGATGCCTAAACACTTAAAGTAAACTAATCGCTTGAAGTACGCTGATCGTTGCCAACGGAAAGAAACAAATGAAGGTTTATGTTGCGCCACGCATAAGCGTTTCATGTATAGAGATTATACCGAGGATTTAGTGATAATGATTCTTCCTCAATACATTTTAAACAGATACTGTCATTTAATGTTTCCTTATTATTTTTGTAACTTCAGTATTTGCAGATTATTTTAGAAAATGATCATTAACTACAGTTTATTAATAACGTTGAATACAAAAAAAGTCAAGTTTTTTTTAAAAGTTATTTCAAAAGTTTTGTGTAAAACTTCGCAAACAAAGTGTTCTAAAAAGGGGTCCCATTTACCACAACTAACCCAATAAATACGTTTTTAAAATACGGAAAAATAAAATATAAGATTTAATTAAGCTACGTGCGAGGAAATATGGAATTGGAGGTATTTCTATTGATTAAAAACTGATATGAAATCTTACAACTTGAAATATAATGTGACTGATATTGCGTTAATTAGAATTTTTTTCTGAAATAGAATTCGAGATTTATGTTCCTAGTATAAACACCCATCTGAACATTTCTATTCTCTTCAAAAAGATTTCTGAAGGACCCTTGCGGTGCATTTTTGATAGAAGAAAATGTAGTCGAAACATATGACATCTTATTTTACAGGAATTCCCATTTCAGAAAAAAAATGGTGTTCCTAGACAATAGAGTATTATCGTTTGAACATTTCTTTTTGATAACTGTATTCTTATGAAAAGTAAGTTTTTGAAGATTAAACAGTGTGCAATTTTGCAACGAAGCCCTGCTCAGAGTTCAAAATATTCATATGTATTACTAAATGTTTTTTTTTTTTTTTTACAAATAGTACTGTGTTACGTCTTTGGGCCATTCCTGGAAAACGCCGCCATTTTGTCATGCACGTGACGCTCATATATTTCATAAAAAATAGTCATTTTAAAAGTTGATGAACAAAGCTTTTTGCCTAAGAAATCTCACACCGATTTGTGATACCTTAAAAAACAAAATTTCGTTTATTGCACTTTGAAATCACTACTTTTTAATGAAATACTCGTGCAGTAGCGTCACGTGCAGGATAAGATGGTTATTTGCCTAGCGGAGTTCTATCAAAACATGGTTCTCTATCAAAAGAAAGCATATCCACATGTTTAAAAACTCCTTTTTTGGCGTTTCCTATATCATTCAGAATTTAGCTGGTCATAATCGAACATATCTGGTTTCCAGAATACAAATCCACTGAATTCAGTTTTGTCTAATTTTAGTAGAATTCACTTACACATTTGTCAGGCCAAACTAACCCATGCGAACAGGAGCGGAAGGTCGAGAAATCACACTATTGGAATGCCGAACATTAAACTGTGTGCGCATTGTCCTTGTATATTATATATTGTAAAAAAAACTGATAGTTATAGAATTCATCGGCATGTAACGCAATTAAATAACATTAAAAAATATTTTTTGCAGTTTTTTTTCTGGTGCAGTATTAGCCGTTACCTTGAAACAAATGTACTTGAATTTCAGAAAATTATAAACAGAAGTAAATTTTATACAAAATCTTCTCCTCTTATATTGTACTATTACTCAACATCTATATACATAAAAGACTACTTTTATATCCGTATGTCCGGGATAATCTTCCAAACTACTGGACCGATTTTAACCATTTTTTCACCGTAGATAGCTGCAGTAACAGGGAGCAGGATAAGCTATAATTTATTTCTAAAAAGCATAGTTTTAAAAAGTTATTATGGAAAATAGTAAATTTCATGTAGTTTCTCCATTAAATGAATAAATTTCAGTTCATTGTTGCAAAAATTTATTGCCTGGCAACAACAATATTAATAGTGATCATAATGAAACTGTGAACCAAGGCTTCACTGGAGTAAGTATGAAATTTATTGGTTTCTTAGGATTTTTAGATTCCTCTGTGCCAATAATCGCTAACGAGACTAAATAAAAAGATAATTGATTTTGGCAACAGTTAGAGAACAGAAAATGTTTATAGTCAAAAAATTTCTGAGTTAGGTACGTAAGATGTTTTCACCAATGTAGTCACAAGGATATAAACTAATGATGGGACTTATTTTACGTGTAATGTTTGGAAATACTTGACTCCAGTGCGATTGATTTTACAGGGTGCGACAGAGAAACTTGCTGATTTAAATTGGATGCTAATTAGCAAGGAGTGGTCAGAAAGGAGTGGGAAGAGTCTCATTTCAAAGAGAGGGTCCTGAAGTTTTGTTATCTCATAGTTTAGTTGTCGCCATGCGTTGGACAAAGGAGCAACACGCGTTCGCCGCCGAATCTTAAGGCCCGGTTTCCTAGGAGTGAAATCGTCGATCTCTGGCGAGGCGACAGAAGCCGCCGCCTTCTGCGCATGCGCCTGAGCCGCAGATTGAAGTCGCTTCACGCCACGCTCCAATCAAACTGGTTCTGATTCCAGCGCGCGTCGCACCCGGGGTCGGCGACGAATCTAGGAAACCAAGCCTTTACTTTTCAAATAATCTTTCGGTGGTCGCCACTCAACGTGCCTTCCGAACTCGGCTCAAAATTCAGCCCGTTGTTCCCATTCCTGGCTGGGGATCGACTGTTTTGTGGGTTTCAGGGAAAGTGAGAGTGTGGCAAACAGAGGCCCAGGAGGTCAACGGATTTCTAGAACCCAAGAAAACGTCGAAAAAGTGAGGGAGTCGTTTTTGCGCTCTCCCAGGCTGCTTTGGGGATTTTTGATTGGACACTGAGACGATTTCTTTACAACGAACTCCAGTTTCATCCCTACAAACTTGCTGTGGTTCACCAGTTGAGTGATAACGTCTCCTTGAAAGGTGACATACCGTGGCCGGCCCACTCTTCCGATTTGACACTCTGTGACTATTTTTATGGGGGTATCTCAAATCGATCGTTTACAACGACAAGCCCCGGACCCTGCAACGCCTGGAGAACAACATCCGGCTTACTATCACCAACATCCCCTCAGTCGATATGCTCAAAAGAGTGCTACAAATCTAGGGTACATGAGTGCATCATTAACAGGGGCCGTCATTCGTCCCGATGTAGTTTTTAAATCTAACTAATATAAAAATTCAGAATTGGTACCATATCTTATAAAAAGTAGTAAACTGATACATGATGTACTTTTCCCTTAGTTGACTTTTCAAGTCTGCAAGTTTCTCCCCCGCACCCTGTGACAAGCTTATAACATTTCCGATTTACCTAAACATTATTTGTAGCTTGCATTTGTATTTAGGGTGTGTAATACAGTTTTTTAGTTTGTCCAGTCAGAAAAAATTGCCATTGTTTACAGAAGTAGCCATTGTGTGTATAGATATGCACTTTAATGTTGAAAAATTCATGGACGAGTGTCACTAAAACACCATACCCGGCCGAAACCCGGGCAGGGCCGGGTACCCGGCTAGTTATACATATACTATTACTCAACGGAAGCCAAAAGACTTTTGGTATAAATTTTAGATTCAAGTTTGAAAAATTGTTTATTTTCTACGATGACTAAAATATTTGCATAGCAGTATGTTTGGGGTGGAGTCATTAGGATAGGGGGAACGGACTTAACATAACATAATCGGATCAGCTTAATACAGTAGTTTTATATGCGACTTTGCTTTGAAGTATTTAAAATTGCAGTGAACATCAAAGCTAGTGATTCTTATTGGCGTATTTGTTGCTATATTTCCGGCTAATAATACAGGCAGCAATTCATAGAGGTTCATTGGTGTAAATGGAAACGAAATTAATTATCACACTTGAGGTAAGTTTTGAAGTATAACTGTTGGTGAATGAAGGCTAGGAGATATTAGTTGATAATTAAGCTAAAAAAAGTGGGCTCTCATCAAAGTATCATCCTACTTTATATAATTTACTTCAATAAAAAAAATAATTTAGAACCTCCTCAAAAAGTCCTATTTTTACTTCCTTTTACGTAGTAAAGGAAGTATTGTGATCGCGAAAAAAAAAATCACTCAAATTTGGGTCTAAATTTTGATTTTGCTCACCCCTGAATGAATGTTGAGTCGTTTTTTCGACCTGTCAGCACGTGCATATGTACCTGCCAACATATAACCAGCCGAAAAATCATTTTCAACCACCCCCGAGTTAATTACGACGAGTTTTCTCGTGACGTCTGTATGTGCGTATGTGGGTCGCATAACTCAAAAACTAAATGCCATAAAAGCTTCTAGCTTGGTATGTAGGCTCTGAGGATGGTCTAGTTGTACACCTCCCCTTATGGTTGCATTTGAATGTTCCCAAGGGGGTGTTTTACCCCTTTTTTGGGGTAAATCAGTGTTAATTTCAATGCAGACTCAAGTTATATGAATTGGCGCGACCACTTGGGGATATGTCGCCAAGCTTTTGGTTGCCAAGTGTTTGACGCCAACTTGGCGACATATCGCCAAGTTGGCGACAAATTTGGCGAAAAAAATATTTTTTGAATTTGGGTTCAATTTGGTGCTATTGGCGATATTTCGTGAAAAATCCACTGAATGATGTTAAAATCGGCGATATTTAGAAAATGAATTATTGTAAAACATTTGTTTTCATTGTTTCGTGGCAAACTAGGGGTGTAAATGTTCAAATTGCTATCTTGCTCACTCCTAGCACTATTTTAACACTAAGGCATCTACAAAGAAATTTACACGTAAAAGGAAGTAGTGTGGGACCCATACCAGATTTTTATTGAACAAATAATGAGTAGTTTCCCTATTTCTAGATAATTTCAGTTTTTTCCGCAAAATCATATTAATATATAAACATGATGTTTAACTTTGTATCTCTACGTTCATATATATACTTCTGTTATACAAGGTGATTGATTCCAAGGTGATTGAAGGCGTGGACAAAATACTATGGCAGATCAGTCATGCAACAAAGATAAAAAAAAAATCGCGTAGGAGCAGAGGGTCGTAAACGCCTATAGAAAGCGCTAGAGCCAGTCGCAGTAGACAAATCGAATGGCTACCGAGATCACCCAACATGTCTCCCTTGGATTTCTTCTTATGGAGGTTCTTAAAAGGACGTGTATATGAATTGTTGTGGAAGTTGGATGTGCCCGATACATACCTGGTATGTTTGGGAAGGTGCGCAGTTTCGAACTACGTCTGTGCCAAGCGTGTCTCTGTATCTCGCCAAAACTTTAAGCACCTCCTGTAGACTCAGCATTTGGTTTGCGTTATGCACATGTGAGTTAGAAAATATTGATTAAGTTATCTGTAATGTTTGTACTATGTATGATTTTCGACACCCTGTAGTAACTCAGGACAGCAGTTTAAACCCTCTGTCCCAGTGCGATTTTTGACCCTGCCATGTCAGCGTTTTATATATGTGTATACAGTCGAACCTCCATATATCGAACTTCCATACATCGAAATTTTCCATATATCGAACTTCTAGCAAATTCACATGTTCATTACATAGAAAAACTGTTTCTATATATCGAAAAAATCTCCATATATCGAATTTTTTTGGCAGCGTAATTGGAGATTTTATTCCGCTTTTAGACATTTTACCTCACGAAAGATGAAAGTCAGGAGAAAAGGGAAGGTCAGAAAAGGTCACTGCAAACCCCACTGTCAGCTGTAGATAAAGTGTGGACCCCTGGAGTGGACAAACACGTTGTTTGTCCATTCTGGAATTCCCGGATTATCCCCTCCCTAGTCGTTTTCGAATTTTGGATGCAACCTGTCCTGTAGCAAAACCAGTTTCTATCTACCCCTTTTGTTTGGTGGTGATTCCCCTCTCTCCATGATTAGTTTCAGCGAAAATTGTTTTAACTAGTGCTGTGCCAATTCAATTTGATTTTGTTTTCCCTCTCGATTTACAATGTCAAAAAGAAAATGCCTTAGGGTTGCAGATAAAGTGGATTTGTTAAAGGACGTAGATAGTGGTATGAAATTAATATAATATTCATTAAATTTTTCATATTAGTTCATTTTTAATTCTTAACTTTCATCAAATATGATTAGCGTATATATTAGTAATGGAGTTTCATGTGTGAAATTTTGCTTTAATTTCAATGTTTCCGGAGTAATTTTCAAAAAACTGAGGTCCTTTCTATATATCGAAATTTCTATATATCGAATTTTTTTCCGACAATTTGCTACTTCGATATATGGAGGTTCGACTGTATATATATATATATATATATATATATATAATAGTTTAATATAGATGAATTATTTGAGTGCCAAAAGAAAATGTTAATTGTTCAAAAGGCACCATGCCCAACTTGTAAAGTTTGGAAGCCCTCGAAAAAAAGACCTTTTAAATGATCAGCTTGCTTTTAAACAATTGTATAGGCACAAAATCAAATAACTTTAAAAAGCACAAATGCGCAGGAATAATGCAGACACGTATTTTGACGTAGCAAGGAACGTCTTTTTCAGTTCAAAAAGACGTTCTTGTTTTTTGGGGAATTACCTCGACCTAATAAAGCTCCTTTCCGCATTAATTGCTTCTTATTCCTTTTCTAAAAATAATACGACAAAAGTGTTAGACATCTTAAAATATAACCTAAGCAAAATTCAGCAGACTGAGAATAAAAGATTCGAAAACACAATAGTTACGTCAATGTTTTAATAAAATTATTTTTAACTAGCAGCCCAAAATTTTTCTCGGTGTATTATTAGAGCGTTGTATAGTCGTCTGCACTAAACTAATCAAAACAACTTATTTTCAAAGTTTAGCCGACAATCATATGTCGGAATAAAAAAAATAACTTTAAGGTTACTCAATAACAACTATTTAACAGTTGATTGCTGGTTGAGTGTTTTTGCAACCATAAGGGAATTTTTTGAGCGACAGAAATTTATTTCCTGACATTTCAAAGCACAAATAACGTATGATTGATTAAATCATTTTTGTGTATTTTTATAAAAATACTTTTAATAAAATTAATTCAAAACTTCTTACCGGTCGGGAAAATTTTAGCAACAAAATTCTAAGAGCAGTCTCATCTTTTCTTCGGATTCTTAATTAAATTTTAAAAGAAGATCAATATTTCCCGAGAGCGCTCACATTCCTGCGGGTGCATAATCTAATATTTTTGTCGTCTGACAATGTTTGACCTACGAACAGCCAATCAAGTGCCAATTTCTTGAATTAAATTATTTGCCTAAATATTACCGCATGCTAATTGGGTTTTGACTTGAGCTTTAAATCTATATGCGGAGCGTTTTATAGATTTTTTTTCTTTACCACATTTGATAATATGCGACAATTTTGTAATCTCGATGAAAATTAAGTTCATTTTATCGTGGATCTACCGCATTACGTGACTGTTATAGGCAGGGCCGCGGAGTCGGAGTCGGACTGATTTTGGACCAAAGGAGTCGGAGTCGCTGAAAAACATGTCGACTCCGACTCCGATTCTGACCACCTCCGATTTGGATGAAATTTTATGGAGGTGAAAACATATCTTTGAAACTAACAGATACAAATTTTCAGCGTCCAATATCCAAATCCTAAGCATATAGGATCATTAAAAAGGGCTTCAAATGACGGTTCTTTGCAGCAAAAATGCAATGTGTTAAAATAAAGTCTGGCCATTTAACAAGAAAAGGATTAGTTTTGTACGGAGTCAAATGACAAGAGCGGCACTTGTCTATTGCTCTGGAGAAAATGAACTTTTTGGGAGGTCACAGTGACCTCCGAGAACTGAGATAAATGTGGTGAAATTACCTGCGAGAATTCTTGAGAAAATTGAACTTTTTGAGAGGTCACAATGACTTCTCATGACTTCCGACTGGGATACCCCAGCTTGCTATCCCCCCCCCTAAAGTGAGTCCTGGCTACGACCATGAAAAAAAATGTAACTTTTTAAAATGGACTTAATATTTCAACCTTTGTTTAGGGTTTTTCCCTCTTCATATTTGGGTAAAAAAATAATTAAAGAAAAGTAGGAGTCGAGAGCCGGAGTCGGAGTCGGAGTCGACCATTTTTCCTCCGACCCCGCAGCCCTGGTTATAGGTACACTGTAAAAAATGAATGTTTTTACTGTATAACACAGCTAATTTTATAGTAATATACTAAAAATTGCTAAGTTTACAGTAATAAACTAAAATTACTAATTTTACAGTACTAAACTGTAAAACTGTTAATTTTGCAGTAATAAACTAAAATTACTAATTTTACAGTACTAAACTGTAAAACTGTTAATTTTGCAGTAATAAACTAAAATTACTAATTTTACAGTACTAAACTGTAAAACTTAATTTTGCAGTAATAAACTGTAAAACTGTTAATTTTGCAGTAATAAACTGTAAAATTACTAATTGTACAGTACTAAACTGTAAAACTGTTAATTTTGCAGTAATAAACTGTAAAATTACTAATTTTACAGTACTAAACTGTAAAACTTAATTTTGCAGTAATAAACTGTAAAATTACTAATTGTACAGTACTAAACTGTAAAACTGTTAATTTTGCAGTAATAAACTGTAAAATTACTAATTTTATAGTACTAAACTGTAAAACTGTTAATTTTGCAGTAATAAACTGTGAAATTGCTAATTTTACAGTAAACTGTAAAACTGCTAATTTTGCAGTAATAAACTGTAAAATTGCTAGTTTTACAGTTTACTACTGTGCATTGTACAGTTTTAAACTGGAACCTCTGCTGCCAGTGTTATACTGTTGTTTTTACAGTATAATAGAGCTAAACTTTACGGCAATAAACTAAAATTGCTAACTTTACTGTAAGAAACTGAAATTGCTAGTTTTACAGTTTATTACTGTGCATTTTAGTTTTAAATTAGAACCTCGACTAACAGTATTATACTGTAAAAATAACAGTTCATTTTTCGCAGTGCACTGACATTTAGCAGTAGCATAGCAGTCTAAAAATTACTTTCTTGATTTATTTTGAGAATTGTGAAACGTTTTTAAATTTATGGTACAGAAAATAACTCCATACTAACCCCCCCCCCCCTGCTTAAACCGTCGAATATTTTAGAGTTTGGAAATTCACTAAAAAAAGCATAATGGTGAATACTTTTAAGTTCTGGTATGTAAACGTAACTGAAAAACAACCTTCTTTACCTGAAAAGCTCGAATTGCAAAAAAGAGCAGTTGCTTTCATCTCATCTCTTACGCAAAATACTACAACAAATTAAAAGTCACAAAGAGCAATTATGTATCATAAATATGCTTTTGAATAAAAAAGATTTGATCGAAAAATCTTAAATTTACTGTTTAGCTAAAATAAAAGGTAAAAATTTTCAATTCCATGGACATTATATTAATTAACCTAATTAATTATGAGATAATTAGTGTGGTAAGTTTTAAATTTGAAACATACCATACTTAAAAGAAAGGCTTACTCTGTAATTATTATCTAACTTTTAAGAGCAATTGAGCAAAAATGTATTTCTCTTGAAATTTGAAATTTTTATTTGAAATTCACTTTAGCAGCCATTTATCAATTTTATTAAATGAGATTTTGAAATCCGTTTTATGTTAGTCAAAGTAGTTTGTGTTGCTCAAAATGCTATTACTTTTTTTAGCTCAAAAGATGTTTGCGTTTGATATTCTACTATGTCAGAGTTGATATACATCAAATTGCATAAATTTATCCTTGGTGAAGTTACATCTTTTTTAAGCATAAAATTATTAAATCACAAACTTTTTCCATATTCGCAACATTGAAACATTTATTCGACCAGTAAAATTTTGTCTCATGTAAATATATGAAATATTCAATTAATTCAAGATGGTATTAATTATTCAAGGTGGAAATTGTCAACTTGCCCGAAAATTAAAAACCTAGATAGATATTTAATTGCTTCTTTACTTGAAAAAACTTTAATTTCGTTACTGTCTTTGGTAGGTTTTTAAGTGAGCAGATGTGTTTTAAGTGATAGTTGTAAATTAAATTTTCCATCAGAAAAAAACCGTTTCATTTGTAAAATAACAAGCCTGTTTAAAATCTTTAAGAATCTTTAAATTAGGAAAAGCTCACTTTTAACCGAGATGTTATGAAAAAGGTGAAGATTAGCATGAATTTTGAATAAGTCTGGCAATCCTATTAGCTTAAATGCTTTTTTACCATCGTTTTGGGAAACACAGGTTTAGTTGCCGGGAAAGAAGCAACGAAAACGTTCCTTCACAGAAGCATTCATAGATTTTCTTCTTTTTAACTAGCAGTATGAATAAGCGAAACCGTAATAATAAAAGACCTTAGATATCTTATTTTGGGGAACGAGCTGAATATTTTGAAACGAAAAAATGTTTTTAGTTAATTAATGTAAAAATTTCAAGCTAATGCCTTAATAATTTTTGCGGTTGCTAATCTTAATGCTCCCACTTAATTAAAAATATGAATCGCATGAAAATCTTATAAGCGTAAGTAATAAGTTTAAAAATGCATTACACGATGCAAATGTTAATACTAGAATTACAACTGCTTTTTCACTAAAATTTTAAGCTAAAATTATACAAAAATTAGAGCTATATTTTTATTTGAGAATTAAGTCACGTTATACCCTTGTCACGGTATTTTTAGGTTACTGAACGAAAGACTTTTTTATTTGAATTACGTTTAAAGTATTTTTTAAATGTATTTATCTGCTATACTTTTGTAGAAATCAAATTAGCAGTATCAATCTTCCAAAGACACTAATGATCGTCGCTACTTTTTAGCCTACTTTCCCGTTAAAAGTAAAAGAAAGACGAAAAAAGTATTAAAAGTAGCTTAATGCATCTAAAAAATATCGCCAAGTCCAAAAAATATCGCCAAGTTAAAAAAAATATCGCCAAGTCCAAAAAATATCGCCAAGTTAAAAAAATAGAAAAGGAAAAAGAATATCAAAAAATTAAAAATTTGAAAGTAGTGTATTGAGATGTGGAATTTGTGTATCGGTCTGTCGGTCTGTCTGTCCCCCCCTAATAACTTTTGAATGAACATTCCGATTTGGACAAACTTTTTTTTGTTGAAAAGATCTCGGCGAGTACAGCTCATTCCCATGTTTGATTTTTCGATTTGAACAATTTTTGATTCAACTTTGAACCGTTCAAACAACCTGTCCCGCGATGCTAACTTTCGAGTGAACAATCCGATTTGAACAAACTTTTTTTTGTTCGAAAGGTCTTATCAAGGATACTTCATTCCCGTATTTACATTTTCGATTTGAACAATCTTTCGTTCAACATTGAACCGCTCAAGCAAGCTGTCACCCCTAATAACTTTTGAGTGAACAGTCCGATTTAAATAAACTTTTTTTTTTGTTCGAAGGATCTCAGCAAAGATACTTCATTACCGCATTTAAATTTTCCATTTGAGCATTTTTTTCGTTCAACGTTGAACCGTTCAAGCAACCTTTCACCCCCTAATAACTTTTGAGTCCACCGTCCGAATGGAATAAACTTTTTTTTTTGTTTGAAAGATCTCGGAGAGGCTTTCCCATACATTCCCATATTTCGCTTTTTGATTTGAACCATTTTTCGTTCAATATTGAACCGTTTAGAAAAAAAATTCACATTAGCGTCTACGGGGAATTTAAGTTGAATGTTGATCCTGAACTTAAAGTCGGATTTCCTTCAAACTAACTTTGTAAGAAAATGGTTTTGATAAATAATGTTTGTAAAGTACTTTTCTGAGTAATCTTCTGTGAGGACTCTGATTCCGACTCCGACTCCGCAAACATGGCGGAAATGCAGGCTCAGAAAAAAAATGATTGACTGTGCAGACGATTTTTTGTTTATTTATTCATTTGTTTTATTTTATTTATTATTATTATTATTATTTTTTGGCAGATGATTTTTTTGTAACAAAAATTTTTCATTCACGAGAACATTTTATTCTTTATTTATATTTAACAACTGGCAACGGATTAAAAGTGAAATTCGAGACATTTTATTAACGGACGAGTTTTGTTTCTTTTTTATTTTTTCTTTCTTGGATAAAATGTGTTTTGATGCTCTTTGTACTTTTATTTATTTATGTATTTATTTATTTTATTATTATTATTATTATTATTATTTTTTTGAAAACGATGGAGGATTTTTTCTACGGAGGAACTGTAACAGTTGCACTCTTTAAAAGGTGCGACAAAACTTTATTTATTCGCTAATTACTTTTTACGTGTCTATTTCATCTGATGAGAGGGGTATATTTTGCTTTTCGAAATCAGCTCTAAATGCTAAAAAGGTATGTTTGACACAATTTTCAGTCTCAGATAATCAAGAGACAGATGCGAGAATGCCGATGTCGATGTACGGGAAAGTAGGCTCGTTTAGTTCTTGACAGAACTTCTTGTTCATACTGTAATACTCAACTTCTAGCCGCGAGAGTACCTTATATGTTTTTCTATTAAAATCCTTTTACATCATCGAATATCTCTTCAGAAGGCAATTTTTCCGCACTGTTACTTAGCGTTTATCAAGTTTTGATTGTTTCACTTTACTCTAATACTTGCCCCATTGACGCACTAACCCAACTAACACTATATAGTAGTTTTAAAAAAATATCTACAACCTTACTTCTTCGTCTTCTAAACTCGGACAGTTTTCATTGAAGTTGATTTACATTACTCTTCTGAACCATCTTTTTTAAATTTAAATTAGCTTTAGAAATCTTGCTTAACAATGACGGGATATTCAAATGTAAACAGAGTATATTTGAACAAGAAAAATTACTTCTACTTCAAATATAACATCGAAAGATATTACAGTAAGAAACTGAGGCTAAGGAAAATTACATGCACTGTTTCAGAAGATATGACGCAGAGATAAAACTGTATTTCTTAAAAAAATCTCATTTTTCATGGAGATTGACATTTCCCAAGGAGTACATTACGTTACAGCTCCGAAACAAAGTGCGTTAGATTTCATTCTTCGTTTTTAATTCATTACTAGCTTTATACCCGGCGTTGCTCGGGTGCGTATTAATACAACATAGCATTCAGAAAAGAAAAAAAAATTTGGAAGAATTGGAATATAAACTTTTTGCATGAAAAACATGGTCCCAATTCCTATGTAATGAGATTTAATTTAGAATCTTTCCATTTACAGTATTTATGTATTTGATTTTGCTTAGTAACGGACGCATCTCAGAAGATACGTCTGTTACTGAGCTGAAACATATTATATACAAAAAATATTTATGGAAGCTTTCAAAATCTCACGACATTTCACAAAAAAAATGGTCTTCATAAAGTTCATGCAGTTGAAAAGAATCTTACATTTTTGAAAGGCGATCGCAAATTGCGATCGCTACTGGAAGTCAAATTACGATAGAATCGCATCTCGTAGCGATTTTTACGTTTCACTTTCATTTCATTTCATTTGAAGCTTACTCAGCTTCAACAGTTTGTGGAGGTCTGCGTGCTATGCGCCTTGCCTCCGTGTTCGTTGTACGTTTCACTTGAATCCAAATTTAGGAATTTGCGACTGCATTGGTGAGTAGCGATCGTCCGTGTTTCACTTGTATTCCTGCCTAAATCTATTAAAATTAAAGATCGTATTAAACATATCGCTCACTACAGCAGACGATATTTTTTCTAATTACAATTGCTCATTAAAGAGGGCATTTTATTATTTATTTAATCAATTATTTTTTTAATTATTGGCAACGGATTAAAAATGAAATTTTGATCCGCTTCCTATTTTTAATTCTAGTTCGTGGAGTTAGTGCAAAAATATTTCACTTCCGGATACCAGTCTGAAATTTTATGTGGGGCTTAAATTTACATAGGAGGACAAAAAAACGCCGGGAGACACTTGATCGGAGGTCAAGGTCATTCCGTGATGACGTCATCAAAATGGCCGCTTTTACAGGTAAATACGTTCGTTTAACTGCTTAAAACTCCATCATAGATTAAAATATTGCAAAATTCAAATGTATCATTTGAAAGCTCTTTAAAAGAGCTATTTAGAAAGATTTAATTTTTCTTTCTGAGGTAAAGTTCTCACCTGTAATGACGTCATCAAAATGGCCGCTTTTATAGGTAACTACGTTTGTTTAACTCCCCCTAAAACTCCATCATAGATTCAAATATTGCAAAACTCAAATATATCATCTGAAAGCTCTTTAAAAGAGCTATTTAGAAAAAATTAATTTTTCTTTCTGAGGTCAAGGACCCACCTGTAATGACTTCATCAAAATGGCCGCTTTTACAGGTAAGTACATTTGTTTAACTCCCCCTAAAACTCCATCATATATTTAAATATTTCAAAACTCAACTATATCATCTGAAAGCGCTTTAAAAGATCTATTTATAAAGATATAATTTTTTTTTCTGAGGTCAAGGGTTCACCTGTGATGACGTCATCAAAATGGCCGCTTTTGCAGGTAAATACGTTCGTTTAACTGCTTAAAACTCCATCATAGATTCAAATATTGCAAAACTCAAATACATCATCTGAAAGCTCTTTAAAAGAGTTATTTAGAAAAATTTATTATTTCTTTCTAAGATCAAGGGCGCACCTGTGATGACGTCATCAAAATGGCCGCTTTTACAGGTAAATACGTTTGTTTAACTCCCCCTAAAACTCCATCATAGATTCAAATATTGCAAAACTCAAATATATCATCTAAAAGCTCTTTAAAAGAGCTATTTAGAAAGATCTAATTTTTCTTTCTAAGGTCAAAGGCCCACCTGTGATGACGTCATCAAAATGGCCACCTTTACAGGTAAATACGTTTGTTTAACTCCCCCAAAAACTCCATCATAGATTCAAATATTGCAAAACTCAAATATATCATCTAAAAGCTCTTTATAAGAGCTATTTAGAAAGATTTACTTTTTCTTTCTGAGGTCGAGGTCCCACCTGTAATGACGTCATCAGAATGGTCTCAAATGACGTCATCACAGGTGCGCCCTTGACCTTAGAAAGAAAAATTAAATATTTCTAGATAGCTCTTTTAAAGAGCTTTTAGATGATATATTTCAGTTTTGCAATATTTGAATCTATGATGGAGTTTTAGGGGGGAGTTAAACAAACGTATTTACCTGTAAAAGCGGCCATTTTGATGACGTCAGTACAGGTGGGACCTTGACCTCAGAAAGAAAAATTACATCTTTCTAAATAGCTCCTTTACAGAGCTTTCAGATGATATGTTTGAGTTTTGCAAAATTTCAATCTATGA
This sequence comes from Uloborus plumipes, assembly GCA_038373865.1. Taxonomy (NCBI): domain Eukaryota; kingdom Metazoa; phylum Arthropoda; class Arachnida; order Araneae; family Uloboridae; genus Uloborus; species Uloborus plumipes. Next base: position 20,060 of record JAXGGA010012641.1, read on the forward strand.
TGGAGTTTTAAGCGGTTAAACGAACGAATTTACCTGTAAAAGCGGCCATCTTGATGACGTCATCACAGGAGTTCAGGACCCCTGATCAAGTGTCTCCCGGCGGTTTTTTGTTCTTATATATGTACATAAGCTCTGTACCAAATTTCACACTGGTATCCGGAAGTGAAATATTTCGGCTGTTTTTGTAGCTAAATCCAGACTATTCCTTGTTCAAAACAATTGAGGAATTTTTCTGTCGAAGATCTGTAACAGCTGCATTGTTTAAAATATGCTACAACATTATTTATTCTTTTGTATACTTTTTACGTGCCTAGTTCATCATATGAGATAGGCATATTTGGTTTTTAGAAATCAGCTTTATGTGCTAAAAAAGTATGTTTGGCATAATTTGCAGTCTCATATAATTAAAAGAATACTGATCAGATACTAGAATGCCATGACGATATACGGAAAAGTAGACTCGTTTAGTTCTTGACAGAACTTCTTGTTTAAGAAATTCTGATGCTTTTCTCTGCTTCGAGAAGCAGAAGTGAGTAAAATTGCAAGTTTTAAAAAATTGCGTTTTATGTACATACTATTTACAGCACTTTTTAAATGCAATGTTCGTTTGAACATTTGATGAACGTACTTACAGGATAAAATTGTAAGCGCATCAAATCAATATTGGTTAGTCATCAATATTTCTCGATACGTAATCAATACGTCGACAGTGAGAATCCAAGAACCTTACTGTTTTCATAAGTGTTTTGTATTCAAAAAACACCCAACATGTGAATCATTTGATTATTTTTGTCAATAGCGGTCAAAAAATCTTTAAAATTATGCCTTACTTATGAAATTTGATGAAAAATTGAAGAAATTACCGCATAGCTGCATAAAAAAAAAACTTGAGAAATTTGATACACTGCAAAAAAATTAATTGTTATTTTTTCAGTATAATTTTGCCGCCGAGGTTCCAATTTAAAACTGTAAAAGGCACAGTAATAAACTATAAAGCTAGCAATTTCATAGTTTCTTAATGAAAATTTATAAATTTTACAATTTATCGCCGTAAAATTAAGCTGTATTATACTGCAAAAACAAATGTATAATACTGGCAGGAGAGGTTCCAGTTTAAAACTCTAAAACGCACGGTAATAAAATGTAAAATCAGCAATTTAACAGTTTATTGCTGTAAAATTAGCAAATTTACAGTTTATTACTGTAAAATTAGAAATTTTTAGTTTATTACCGTAAAATTAGCTGTGTTATACAGTAAAAACAACATTTATTTTTTTCAGTGTGAGTAATATTTTATGTGCATTTACCTTTTCAAGTTTTTAAAACGTTCATTAATTAAAAACGCATTGTTAATTTTGTTTGCTTGAGCTTGATTTTATTTATTTCCTTTTTTCCTGGCATGGAGTTTTTATTCATGAGTATAATAACACTAACTTTAAAGTATTCGTCAAGAGCACAGTCCGGTATTCCTCTAAGTTTTCTCCCAGAGCTCAATGTGTATCAAAATGACAATTTTATTTCAATTTCAATAATTCCATTCCTAGCAAGGATAAATGAATTATTCAAAATCTGAAGAAATATCAAATGGATTTTTCGGATATATCTTGAATAAAAGAAGGACCCTGTGCGCTCAAACACTCTTCTGGGAACGCTTGAAAAGAATACGGAAAATACTCTAGAATATTTTTCACACATTTCACTTTCCGACACCGCATGCATTCAAACGTTTAAGCAATAAGTCACACGTGTAAGGAATTATAATTTATTTTTAAATTATAAATGATATACGAGGGTTTTTTTTTCCAACCTCCGTTAGGCTATGAAAAATAAACGAATTCAAGTAAAAAATTATTTTATTATCAAAAGTAAGGTACAATCCTCTACAATTCTCTAAATAATCACCTTGACGATTGAAGCATTTGTTATATCTGAGAACAAGCTTTGAAATAGCCTCCTCGTAAATTGTTGCCGCCAATGATTGGAAGTGAATTTTGACGGTGTCTTTGGGTTCCACGCCTCTTTGGAAGCCCTATGCCTTTTTAGATCCCAAGCAGGGTTGACGGTCATTGCCATGCTCCCAAGCACGGGGTATGGCAATGCCCGTCATCATAGCGCTCGTGTAACAAAAACGGTTCCTCCAGCAATTTCATGCATTCAATGGGACATTTTTGAAGAGCCACCATTTAGTTCCGACCGAGCACCAAGTGACTTACATGTGTTTCCTGAACTGAAGCAAAGACTTAGAGCCCCCGCTTGGGGTCTGGAAAGTCATCGGGCTTCCAAAGTGGCGTGGAACCCAAAGACACCGTCAAAACTCACTTCCAATCATTGGCGGCAACATTCTACGAGGAGGCTATTTCAAAGCTTCTTCAAGGATATAACAAATGCTTCAATTGTCAAGGTGATTATGTAGAGAATTGTAGAGGATTGTACCTTACTTTTGATGATAAAATTTTTTTTTTATTTGAGTCCGTTTATTTTTATAGCCTAACGGAGGTTGAAAAAAAACAACCCACGTAGAAATATCACTGGCGAGGATGACATAGAAATATTCAGTCTTTTAAATCGCAGAATAAATATTTTATTGCATATTATTGCGATCATATCATATGAACTGTTGCTTATACTGGCAGCCGAGGTTCTAAATTAAAACTAAAACGCACAGTAATAAATTGTAAAACTAGCAATTTTACAGTTTTTTTACTGTAAAGTTTGAAATTTTAGTTTATTGCCGTAAAATTTAACAATATTATTCTGTAAAAACAAGAGTATAATATTGGCAGCAGAGGTTCCAGTTTAAAACTGTAAAATGCACGGTAACAAACTGCAAAATTAGCAATTTTAGTTAATAGGTACTTAATAATGAACTGTAACAAATGAATGTTGTTTTACAGTATAATACAGCTAATTTTACAGCAATAAACTGCAAAATTGCTAATTTTAGAGTTTATTACCGTGCATGTTGCGGCTTTAAACTGGAACCTATACTGCCAGAATTATACTCTTGTTTTTACAGTAAAATACAGCTTAATAATACGGAAATAAACTGTAAAATTTCTAACTTTACAGTTGCAAGCTGTTAAATTGCTAGTTTTACAGTTTATTATTGTGCATTTTACAGTTTTAAATTGGAACCTTGGCTGCCAGTATTATACTGTAAAAACAACAGTTCATTTTTTGCAATGCTGTTATTGAATTATAATTTCTTAACTATTGGTCAGACTATTTTTTCTCCCATAACTTTACATTTTGATATAGATACCAAACATGATTTGCGTTCTAGAGAGTCCAAGATTTTACAGAAATTATTCAATTCCACCTTTAATGCATCTTTATGGAAAATCCTTAAAAAAAGTTAAAATTCATATTTTGCTACTCTGTGCTGGAGCCCAAAATAGTTTTATAAATATCTTCTGTATGCACATATGTAATATGCTTCATTACAAAAATGACTCATAAGAAAATTAAATTGTGCCCAAATTTTTTTTACTGAGTATTGAATAAAAAATCAAGCTGTTAAAATTTTTGAAAGTTTAAGTGATCTTTCAACAAGTTAGATATCTTTAAATTGAACCTATTTAAAAGTTTATCAAACTCTAATCTTTATAACATATCAGATTGAAAATAAAAAAAGTTCATTACACCCCGAAAACTTTCAAAAAGAAACACTTGAAGAAAAAACTGCCATCATTACTGCGACCAGAGAATTAAATGTTGGAAAATTGAACGTGATTTTATGCATTTTTTAGTTTAAAAGTTTCAAATTTATTTTGATGGATACGGGAGCTCATAAAAACGTGTTCGTTGGGCCGTTCGTATCCTTTTTACTTTATCAAATTGATCCACGGTGGAGCCAAATCTCTTAGTTATTCGTATAGAATAAAATATTAAGGCAGCGTTACATTAGGTTCTCAAATTTGATTTCACCCTTAATTATCTCAAGCAAAATAAGTCATTGGATTAAAAAAAATTCTGCGAAAATTGTTAGTACCAAAAATAATGTCGATTATGCATGCAGTGAAATTTCAGAATAACACATTTGAGCTAAACTAGCCTAATGTATAGTCAAGAAAATAGAAGTAAATTCCAAAAAAAAAGATCCAACCAACTACTCTTACATTAATTCAATTTAAAATTAAAATTTACTTCTATCATTATTTTTATATCAAATGTGAATTTCGTAAATAACTGTTTTTAATACTGATGAGCGTCATTGAACAATTTTAATAAAAGCTTAACACTTTTTACAAAATGCATCAAATTTATCCTTAATGTACTTATAAAATAATATGAATAAAATGTAATTTTGGTTAAATGCTTTCCTCAAATCAATTTATTAAATGAACAAGAAAATAAACAGTCAACAAGCCAAATTACTATTTTATAATTCGAATGCAAGTAAAATTTCAAAACAGAATCGATCTGCACGAAAAAACTGTCCATAAATTTCATTTCTTTATTAATAAAAATACTAGCTGCGTGGCCCGGCGTTGCACGGGCTGTAATGTAGTGAAGGCAGTTGGAGAAAACTACTCGCCACCAAGGCGACTCGCCTTTAAAGTAATGAAGAAAGTTTAAACAGTTTACTCGCCGTCAAGGCGGCTCGCCTTTACAGTAGCGAGGAAAATTTCAATAAACTACTCGCCGCCAAGGCGGCTCGCCTTTAAAGTACCAAGGAAAAGTTTAATAAACTACTCCCCGCTAAAGCGGCTCGCTAAAAAGCTTTCCTGCATCAAAGAATCAATCGAATTATTTGCACATGCTTCCTCAAAAATAAAGACGATGTCAAGTAGCGCATACTTAGCACTCTCCCTAAATAACAAATAAAATTCCTTTCCAAAAACAATTATTTCCAAACCGCTTTCTTTCTGTAAAATTAATTGCAAAATTCTAAACGAAAAAGTTCTTTTAATATTTGGATCGCAGCCAAAAAAAGTCCCTTCTAAAAACAGCAATTGCAATTTTATTTAACACATTTTCAAAATGGTACCAGAGAAAAAATATGTCATTAATAATTAGAATAAAAACAATTGTTAGAACTTTGTTATAACACGTATTCAAAATGACAATGGAAAAAAAATAACACTTTCATTTTAAAAAGTTCAACTTAATTAACGTTTTAATTTAAAATCGCAACGGAAAGAAATAAATATCTTGGAATTTTAAATAGTTCAATAATTTAATTAACGTTTTAATTCAAAATGGCAACGGTAAGAAATAAATGTCTTGGAAATTTAGGGCCGAATTCAAGTGAAACACCATTGCAATCGCTTCGAGGCGATCGTATATTGCAACCGCTACTGTAAGTCGAATTCAAGTGAATTCGTTTCACTTGAATCCAAATTTTGGAATTTGCGATTGCATTGGTAAGTTGCGATCGTCCGTGTTTCACTTGAATTCCTGCCTTAATCATTTTTTGGCTTAATCGCTTTAAATTTGACTACTTATTAATTGATATCTTCGCTAATTAAAATCGTATGATTATATAAATTGAAACTAATGAAGCCTGAAAAATTACCTATCTATCGGTACCTGGTTCGACTTTCAGTTCATTGGCGTTCAGGAGAAAGAAGCGTGACATAGAAAGATAGATACTCAGTTTTTAATATAAGTAGACTAGCTGCCAGGGCAGCTAGATTAGCTTCCTGCGGCATGTTGATGCATAAGTTCCCCCCTCTCTAACTTTTACCTCATTCTGAAGTTATATCATTTGATATAATTTAATGTTCATTCGATTTCAAGACATACCACGCACGTGGCCCGGCGTTGCACGGGCACTTCGTGCCCTGAAAGTAGTGAGAAAAAAATTTAAAGAAACTACTCCCCGCCAAGGCGGCTCGCTTACAGGCGCTTCACGCCTTTACTTTTTTCCTATATAAAAAAAATCATTCGAATTATTGAGATGCTTCACGCCTTCAAGATGGTGAGGAAAGTTTCAGTAAGTTCAGCTCGCTCAAAGGAAAAAAGCAGACATAGATACTCAGTTTTTAATATAAGTAGATGGCTCTTCAACAAATAAATGTTTCAAAATATTACCAGTAGCTAGCGATAAAAATTCTACGTAACTGGCCCGCTTATGAGTTTCGTGTTTGATTTAGTTAAGCCTTCATTCAAAATTCTCATTATCATTGTTATTATACTGTTTCATAGCAACGACGGTTTGCAAGAATGGATTTCATATTTAATCATTTATTAGGCTTAATCGCTTCAAACTTGACTACTTATTAATTGATATCTTCGCTAATTAAAATCGTATAATTATATCAATTGAAACTAATGAAGCCTGAAAAATTACCTATCTATCGGTACCTGGTTCGACTTTCAGGTCATTGGCGTTCAGGAGAAAGAAGCGTGACATAGAAAGATAGTTAGAAAGAAAGATAGTTCGAAAGAAAGATAGTTAGAAAGAAAGATAGTTAGAAAGATACTCAGTTTTTAATATAAGTAGATATTTAAAAAAAATTAATAAGTGAGTTTCAAATGCTCAATTAGGTAGTAGTTCCGGAACAGAACAAGTTTTATTTTCCCATACGCAAACAGTGATTTTGTGATATATTTTCTTTCCTGTCTTTTGCTAGATAATGTTTGGTATGTTATTTTCAATCAGAAATAATGAGCATTTCATAATAAATCAGTTTGTAGACTCATCAAATAAGGAAGCAATTCTTTGAAAAAAAAAATAAGGAACAAAAAGTAAAACAGAATACAATATTTAGCAGTACAACAACAAGTTAAGTGTAAGAAACTAGGCTCAATTGAAAAGGAAATATCAATGCAATACGACACTGTTTGTGTTCGTGGAGTGAGAATAGAACAGAAGCGTATGATAGGGGTGTTTTTCAGCTGAAAAATCATGATGAAAGTAGTAGGGTTGCGGAGTCGAAAGGAAAATGATCAACTTCGACTCTTGGAATAAAAAACCTCATACTGTCTGTCCGTGAAGGCCGCGCGTAGCACTCCCGAACAGTTCCACTTAAAAAAGGGTAAATGGGTTGTGGGGGATAACCTTCCGAAGTTTTCAATTTAAAGCTTGCGTTTGCTATTTCCTTCTGACATATTCAACTAAACTATGTATTCGAAATTGGCATCGTTTCACGTTGTTTGAAACAGCCCAAAATGCTTCTTATTATTCTTCCCCTTTTTGTTATCTTACCTAACACCCCTATTTTGGTAGGACCAGAGAAGACATGACGCATGCGCGGAACGTTTTGCCTAAGAAGATTAGACAGTTAAGGACCTGCTCCACATCAGCGTAAAACGCGACCGAAAGAGAAGGCAGAAACCGAAAATCCGGGTACTTTCCATAGCAACACTATGTAATCCATTTTACATTTCTGCTTTATTTTTGTGCTTTACGTCAATGTGGAGCAGGGCCCTAAGTGGCTGTACACAAACGATGTCACTCGTTGATGATGGGAGAGGGATTATTGAAATTGCGACAATTTGTGACAAAAAGAGGGAGGGGGTAATAAAAAGTGTGACACCACTAATTTTTTGCAAGAATATGCTTGTGTAAAAGAGTGTCAGATATGAGAATGGCGGTGGGGGAGGCTTAAAGGGAACTGTGACACTTTATGACAAAGGGGGCTAATGGACTGAAATAGGGGAAAAAAGTGTGACACGATTTATGGACCCCTAATAGAAAATAATAAATTTTAAAAGGCAACTGAAAGTTCTGAGACGTTAATGGCAAATAATTTTGAAACTTCAAAAACAAAAATTTTGTTACATTTAAATTGAGAAACAATTCGTATGCATTTATGACAAACGTGCTTTCCGATAAATGTACCACCTGTTCGAAATGAAAACTGAAAGAATCAAATTTCTTCTGCAGAAAATAGTTAAATTTATGTATTTAAATAGCTTAAAGTTAAACTTAATATTTTCTTCATTGAAGAAAAAACCATTCAGATCTTTTACTGACGAAAGTAGTTGAAAGGAGAAAAGTTATGCCTCAAAATCTCCCTTAAAGATCAAGGGGGTAAGAATCGCGAGAACCGTGCACTTCTTATTTCTTATTATGAATTGTATTTTTACTGTAGTTACAGACATTTAAGTATGTAAATGCATGATTTAGGAAAATTTTGAATGGGTTTGTTTAATTTGTTTAATTGATTTATTAGTCTTTACTTATACTTAGTTATTTTTGACTTTTTCAAAATGAATGTTAAGCAGTAATATGCAAAACAATCAAAATATTCAGCATTTCTCTAGAATTGCCATTTTTAGATAATAACTCCAATTATTATAAAAGACAGCAAATTGAGCTTTAAACATATTTTTTAAGTAATTGGATTCAAATTACATAGGCAACAAGAAAACTATGTTCATTTTAACGATCAAGGAAATCTTTTGATGTACGTTTAGCATAAAACAAAAATATTTTTTGATATTTTGTCAATTTTACTTCTAAGACGCGAATTTCTCTTAGTCTAATATCTAGCTTGCTTGGAGGGCTTTGATTTCATTTTATTGTATAGTAGAACAAGACACGTAATTCACTTTTAATTATTATTTCATCTTTTTCTTTATACTGGTATGTAAGATGATATAGTAGCAGTTTAAATAATGTATCAGTAAGTACCAGACTTTAAAAGTTTTCTTAAAAAAAGACCTCAAATTGGTGAAATCAAATCCTAATTACGTATTTACCTATGATAGTTGAAAATGAGATTTTAAGACTTATGTATATAACTTAATGAGATGATATCTTTTTTCAACAGTTATCCTTGCAAAAAATTACCTTTTTAAATTAATACATAGGAAGTTTTATCTGCTTCTGGATTATTTAGGGCACACATTCGAAAGGAAAATTGTTTATTCGTACAAGTTGAACCCCTTTTCTGTGTTACAAAGTAGGTGTGTAGCAAAATTGTTTTCTACAAGAGGAAAAAATTATTGGATAAAAACTATCTCAAACTATCTTACATGAAATACCTTGGCTGTTTGTCTTGCACAGCTTATGACATGCTAAAATATTTGAAAATTTGTGTTTCATTAAGTTAGGAATTAGTATCGCTTACAGTGTATTTTCAGTAACCTTAATAAATTAAATTTTATTAAATTATAAAATAGTAAAAAATTACTGTTTTAAATCAATAAATAGCATGTTTTATCTGCTTTTGGCTTATTTAAGGCACAATTTGGAAGTAAAACTGCATACGAGGAACTACTTTTCTGTACTAAAAAATGGGACTCGCCAAGAAAAAAAAAATCCTTATATAAAAATGTAATTAAAATTATCTTTCAAGAAATATCTGAGTTGTTTGTCTCGAAAAGGTTGTGATACGTAAAAAATATTTGAAATTTATGTCTCATTAATTTTAGAATAAGTAAAGTCTCAACGGCCTTAAATGTGTCTTAATTAACTAAATTTGATATCAGTTACTATTGTCTTAGTATCCTTCGATTCTTCATTTTCATACAACTTTTGTGAGACTTTTTTTGCGGCAAATATTCATCATAATAACACATGAATTTAGTAAAAAAAATTTATATAAATAGTCGAAAAGTGACTAATTACTAACTATAGCTATCCAAAATATCATCGCAAATAGGACTGAAAGAATATATAAAAGTTTTAATCTGATTTTATATTTGAAATGAACCTTGCAAAACAAATCAAATGAAGGGCCAGGTGGAAAATGATGAAAGTGACCAAAAAGCAATTTCGAGAAAAACGAAGAACAAAGTTTGATTTCTCGTAACTCCTTGTGTAGTTAATAGAGTTTTTATGCACATTTCGGTCGATTCTCATCGTTTTACCACCTTGTTGCTCTACCAGATGATATTACTCCTTCATAGCCCCTAGATAGCGCTAATATCTCAGAATTGACGAAAAAGTGACTTTCATCTTTTTTCCCCCTGGCCCTTCAAATATTTTATGTGTAATATGAACCAAAGTTAATATCAACGGAAAGGGTAGTTATCAGTAACTTCCGTCTCTTAGATTTAAAAAGAAATATTTTCGGTTAATTCTCGAAGAACGTTTAATTTGTATTTTGTACTTAGAATAAAAATTTTCCTTCTACCTTAGAAGCATGTAAGACGCATCGCAAAAAAAAAACCCTTAAATTAGAAGAAAGAATCTAGGAGCTACAATGTACATGTGCTAACTCCATTCCCGAAGCACTTTTGTTCATTCACTAAAAGACTTTTCCAAGAAAAAAAGAGAGAGCGCGCTCAGAACAATAATGGTACAATTTCTTTCTGATTAAATTTAAGGAGTGGGAATAGTTAGTATTGGATGGTATAGAGTTTATTGCAGCTAATATAATAGAACAGGACTTGGATTTGAAAGTAAATATTCTTGAAAACTAGTTTTCTTTTGATTTTTAAATATTTTTCTTCAAAAGCTTGGCTATGATTAATTTTTTGATTTGCTGTTTGAAGGGTTCTCCAAATTCATCCTTTTCCTACGGTAAATTTTCAAGTGAGAACAAAAAGCCTTCTCTAGATCAGAGTTTCCCAAGATGTGGTCCACGGACCCCTAGGGGTCCACGAGCTCATGCCAGGGGGTCCGAAGTGCTATCCTGATAAACAAAAAAACATGGTTCAAATTGAAGGACGAGTGACAATATTTTCAGTAAAAACGAAAGCACATTTGTAGGATATAATAAACTTCTTTACTTACACGAAGGGAGCAGCAAACCTCCCAGAACACTCGATTTTAACACATATTTGACACACAGTTGAGTTTCGAATAGATTTTTGCTAAAAATCTATTCAGTCTTAAATAGAGACTAATGGGTACATAAGTTTTAAGGGAGGAAAAATTTCTTAAACAAAAATATTAAAATGTAAATTTTCAGGCGGGGTTCATGGTAGTCTGGATTTTGGAAATCTCTACTCTAGATTGTATCGTTTTTTACCCTCTTTTTTACATTATCTGCGGTATTTCGCTTATCCGTGGTTATCGTACCCCCCCCCCCCTAATACACAGATAATCGGGATTTTACTGCATAAAAATTCTGTTTTTGTTCTGATCCGCGAGATTCACCTTAACATTGCGTGCTGCCCTTGGGGTTCAAAAAGGTTGTGAACCACTGCTTTTATTTGATAACTAAGCTGCATGTTTTTGTTTTCTATGTCATCTTTTTATCTGCTGAAACCCCCACACTAGTAACGAACTGTTCAACAAAGTTTCAAAGCCGGAATATTCGATACATTTGTTTCACCTTTCCGATGAAGTTTTTCTTTCTCCCCACAAATCCGAAGGACAAGGACTGATTTTTACCTGAGGCATCAAAGAAAATCAAACTCAGAAAGTGTCCTTCTGAGTGTTTTAGTAGAGCAGAAAATACTCCTTGATGCTTCAGAACCTCGTTTCAAGGGTCTAGAAAATAAGCTGCTGAATTTTTAGTGTAGCCTAAACGCTGTTACGAAAAACCAAAATTTTAAATCTATATTATTTAATTGCAGCGTTTTGGAAAAATATGCTAAATCCCTTTGAACTTCAGTTATCTGGGTGGTCTTAAGCGGATCTTCCGAATAATAATTTGTAGACTTTTAAAAATTCTTATGTTCCTATGTTCACGAAAATAATTTGAAATTAAAAAAGACTTACAATAAGTAGGCCAAACATTAGCTTTTTATTTCGATCAAATGTACAGCTCCTGAAAAGATTTTACAATAAGTTATGGCAGTCAAACAAACACTCCTGCAAGACGATTCCACGAAAAAGTCGCCATTTTTTCCCACACGTGACAGCTCCTATATTTCATAAAAAATCAAATTTGAAAGGATAATAACCAAAATTTTGTTAATCGTGAAATTACAAAAGCCTATGCGATTTCAAAAATTAAAAACATTTATTCATTACATTTAAAAATTATTACTTTTTAATGAAATATATGAGCTGTCACAAGCAGGACGAAATTGTTGCTTTTTTCGTGGAATGGCGCTGCAGATGAACTATAATGATAAAGCGTTAGATCGAATGTGCTTTATTTAAACGACACACGTGTTCAAACAAAAAGACAAGGAGCAATTCTTTGTTAAGAAATGACATACATATAAATTTTTTTAATATCTTTAAACGACTCTTAAGCAGTTCTATGAAGTTTTTCTACATTTTTTTTGTCTTAATGAAGAATGAGTCTGCTTATTTAAATATTTACTTTTCTTACTCCCACACTACCCGGATTGTCCGGCTATTCGATCATCCGAATTTCCTTCGGTCCCAGTTATTCTGGCTCACAATCAATCAATTCTGGCCTTATCAACTTAAGGCTCACCTATTTCATTTTAGCATGAAATAAGTTAAAAATAATTATAATTAGCTATTTTGTATTAATAAGCACCTGGGCAACGCCGGGTAATAAGCTGTTATTTAAATAAAATACATCTTAAAAGATTTGTGCTAATGCCAAACAAAGAAAAAGCTTTCATTGTTTCCATTTGTGGCAAAGGTTCAAAGGGAAAAACTCCTTCGAAGTACCAATTATTTCTTATTTTGCATTGAAAAAACAGAAGAGTTTTGTAGTCCTTTTATTCTTAAAAAAATGTGTATTTTTGCATTTTGTGTCCCTACTAATAATTTGTATACGTGTGCTTACTTAAAAACGTCATTCACGGCACTGCAAGCATTCTGGTGCTTTATCAAAACCCTTATGTAACAGTCTTTATACTTTTATTTACAAAAATCACAAATAAGTTTTCATTGAAGAAGATTTGGGCCTAATTCATTTATACTCTAGGGAAGAAAATAATGATTTCAACATATATTATTTTTCAGATTTCTAAATAAGTTTACATGCAAAAGTTTTTCAAGTAAGAAATTCAATTCGGCAGTGCATTTTGTGAGTTGAAAAAAGTGTTATTATCAAAAACTTTTTCGCCTTTTTCTTTTACAAATTAACGTAAAATAATTTCTTAAAATTTACAATTTCTATGCAAATTGTGAAGAATTGGATTCAACTAGGGGTCGTCCATAAATGATGTCACTCTTTGAGCGGGGAAGGGTTTCATGAAATTGTGAGTTTTCCGCAACAGAGGAAGGAGGTAACAGGAGGTGTGACGTCACCTTTTTTTAATAAGAATACCAACTCTGTTGCTTGGCGTTACACGGTCTATTTCAAAAATAAAAGCTGTGTCAAGAGACGCATGCTCAATATCAAGCTGAAATAAAAGAAAAATAATTGCAAAATATAGTTTTAAAAAACTAAAAAATAAGCTTTTAGAGTTAATCAAAATATTTCACTTGATACTCTGATTTTCAAAATTATTGAATATCCGCTAAGTTTGCATGCACTTATAATACATAAACCTGTAATATTGTTCAGCCTTTATCTCTACTAATAATAAAGCTGAAGTCTGTCTTTATTTCTTTCCTTCTTCCGTTCGGGCAATTTTCATAAAATTTGGCACAAAATTAGCTTGTAGCATGGGGATGTGCACTACGAAGCGTTTTTTCGAAAATTCTGTTTCGTTCTTTTTATATTCTAATTCTCAGCTCATTTTTCATACAAATTCGATAGAATGAGAAAGAAATATTCCATTAATATTTTCAAGTTTTATGTCATTCGAAAGCTTAAAATTTTCTGCTAAAAATAATATTATTTCGAAGTCTCTATGAGCATTAGAAGAGCTGTAATAATTGTTTCTGGAATCTCGGAAATTCAAGTCTTACCTTGAGCAAAGCAAGTCAAACGATTTTAAATAATTAAGCTCGAGAATAAAATTTGAAAATAAAGATGAAATGAATTATTTTATCAACGGAAATTAACTTTTCATTCTGTTTCCATGGTTACGTTTTTATGTCTCTCATTTATTTTGTTCTTTTTCCCTTAATAGTTTTTAAAATACATTTGTTTTTGTAGCTATCCAAACTCCAGGCCTTATTAAAATTAGTTAAATGAAATATTTTAACTATTGAAAAATATCGTCTGCTTCTTTTTTCTCAGTTTTTAAGGAAACTCAGTAATTTATAAAAATCTATATCTATAAAAATGAGTGTATGTATACTTGTTCTCTATACAAATCCACAGTTTGCGTCAGATTTTCATCAAACTTGACACAGAGGTTCCTTGATGCCCTAGAATTCTCATAGGCGGGGTCTTGAAATTTTAAAAAATCTAAAAAGCTCAAATTTAAATTTTTTGTCAAAAAATGACCCTTTTATAGGAATCTAGCCTATTTATATTGTAATCGAGATAGGCCTTTTAGCATTCAAATTGATGAAATTTAAGATTTTTAAATATGAGTATTTTCCAACAATGATTACGATTAAAGTAATGAATTTTCAATTTAAGGCTCACCTATTTCCTTTTAGCATTGAAATAAGTAAAAAACAATCATAATTCACGTGGACTTTATAAAAAGAACCACGGATTTGAATTTCAAATTTGCAATGAGATGACAGTTGCGTCTATAATGGAGATAAGCCTTCAGAACGAGAAATAGATTTATTTCTGAGTTATAATAATTTTTACTTTGTAGGTGGGAACAATTAATAGAGAAAAGTTAATATTTTAAATTTGGCGGGTGAAATTGATGCAATTTTTTTCACTTCCATGTGCATATATTTCATGCCAGTGGACGCGGCAAAGCACAGACAACATTTATCTTTACTTTTCACCTTTTGATGAGACTATTTTTCTGTAAACGTTTAACTTTCTGTAATATTTTAGTTTTTTTTTTCAAAGTTTGTACCTAAGAGATAGATTGATGCAAATTATTTTATACCCATATGAATAGAACTCTTTCAAACTTTTTTTCCCTGAATGCTATGTTGTATTAATAAGCACCCGGACAACGCCGGGTATTAAGCTAGTATCGTATAAATTGCGTTATTGCTACGCTCTTTCCAAAATGTCTCATTTCGGAAAATGTATTTTGTTTTTTAAAGTTAAGGAAGAAAACTTCCTTCTTCTTTTAAACTTTGGTAAGATTTCTGTTTGTTACTGTAAGCAGCAAAGTGAAAAGGGTGCCATTGGGGCAAAAAAATTATGTGCACAGTGCACATAAAAAAATTGAAATTTTGTGGTCAATTTTTGATCTGCCGTAAAGGCGTTGAAGTTTGGAAAAAATGCAGTTTTTCCGAGATTTTTAGTCAATTACTTTAATTTTTTCTATTTTCAATAACGGGTAGGGCAAAAAAGGTGCCATTGCTGGAACAGAAATTCCATAAAAAAATTTGAGGTCTGCGGTATAATTCCTTCCTTTTCCACAAATGCCTAGAAGATTTGGCAATTTCCTATTTTTTTTATACGCTTAAAATTAAATTTTGTCAAAAGGTTAAAATGCTGCTTTAAAAGTACTTATCTGAAATAACTACATTGGTTCACATATAATGCATTTTTAGATGTTAAGTGCTGAAAAAAATTTTCAAAATAATTTCCTAAAAATGTCAACAAACTGCATTTTTCCCGAACTTCAACGCAATTGCGCAGATCAGGAAATTGACCAAAAAATTTCAAATTTTTTATGTTAACTTTGCTCCCCCAATGGCACCTTTTCTGCGCTGCCCGTTATCGAAATTTTAAAAAAAAAGTCTTTTTCGGCCTTCCTTGACGTACATCCATTTTTATTTTTGGATGCGTATAAATTCTTGTGGAAAACAGCGTGACATGTGACACTAGGAGGGATGTAGTTAGACAAAATGTGACACTTAGGGGCACAGGGGAGAGGGAATCTGCTGAAAAAGTGTGACATTATTTACGGAAAGTCCAGCATATAAAAATGTAAACATGACATATTTACTTTCCTTTCTAAAGAACAACTAAGAAGGCGAAAAACGTCTGAAGAGGGAAACTTGAAATAGAAATGTATTTTTCAGCTACATAGATTTTCTTTTACGCAACATGAAGTAGAAAATGCAAGAGTAAGATGTTTCCTGTGACGCAACTATATGTTTTGAAACTCTTTTTATGAAATTTTAAGATGGAGAAAGCTAAAGTCCTGTTGTAAGATTTATATAGCCACACATGGTAAATAGCATTTTATTCATAGAATTGAATGCTCCATTTAGGTTTCGTACAAATATTCGGTGTCCACAAAAGATTGTCCCTGTTATAAATTTTAATTTCATCAACTATACACTGTAAAAAATGAGCTGTTGTTTATACAGTATAATTCTGACAGCCAAATTAATAATTTAAAACTGTAAAATTCACAGTAATAAACTGTAAAACTAGCAATTTGACAGTTTCTTACTGTAAAGTTACAAATTTTATAGCTTATTGCCGTAAAATTTAGCTGTATTATACTGTAAAAACAACAGTATAATACTGGCCGCAGAGGTTCCAAATTAAAACTGTAAAATCCACTTTAATAAACTAAAATTATCAATTTTACAGTTTATTACGGTAAAATTAGCACTTTTATAGTTTATTGCTGTAAAGTTGTCAATTCTACTGTTTATTACTGTAAAGTTAGCAATTTTTACAGTTTATTGCTATAAAATTAGCTGTATTATACTGTAAAAAAGACATTCACTTTTTCACAATCAAAGAATAATTCAATGATCAACCCATTAGCATGGATGTGACATTTTTACGTATATATTTGCGCTTTATTCTCAGAATTTAACAGTTTGGCTTCAATTGTGACATATTCAGTATTCGATAATAAGCAACCGTTAAGTATCATAATATGAAGTATATTTATGAATTTTCCTCTGGGAGTACCAACCATGCTGAGAAGCGCTATAATCGCTTTGTACTAGAGCTCCTTTCCCCAGCAGCACCAGAACGTTCAAATTTGGTGCAAAAATGGTGTTATTGGTCAAATAACGGTGCTAAGTGTCCCTTGAACGTTATATTCGACGTGTAAAAACAGTAATATTATCACGGTGTCATTTCAGTGCTTAAGAAACGTGATATTTGACGTGTAAAAACAGTAATATTATCACGGTGTCATTTCAGTGCTTAAGGAACGTGATATTTGACGTGCGAAAACAGTAATATTATCACGGTGTCATTTCAGTGCTTAAGGAACGTGATATTTGACGTGCGAAAACAGTAATATTATCACGGTGTCATTTCAGTGCTTAAGGAACGTGATAATTGACGTGTAAAAACAGTAATATTATCACGGTGTCATTTCAGTGCTTAAGGAGGTGCTTAATTTCTCAGGATTGAGGTCGTGAATTACTGCTTTTTAGAAAAGGGGGCGGAATCATATCTGCAGAAACTTTAAGTTTTATCCTAAACAACGCTTTCTCCCAAGATCCTAATCAGATTTGCATGCATTTCAGTAAAAAAAATATTATATTCATACTAATAAAATGATATGATTTACGCCCTTAGTCCTTCATAGATGGCGCCTCCTGCAAAAAAATTTTCTTTTAAAGTATTATTTTTCTTCCTTGATATGATCAAGTAGCGTCTAGTGGTTAGCGTGTCCAGCTGGAGGCGCAAGGGACCCGCGTTCGAATCCCGCGGAATGAATATATTAAATTCAAAGTAATTAAACAATCAATAATTATTAAATTAAATTAATTAAGTAATTAAATAATTAAATCCAAGATGGCGACGATCATGGATCAAAAATGGCGGGTCAAAAATGACGTCACGGTTAAAACACGTTACGGCCCCGGATAGTGGGGTATACGTTTTTAGCTGGGAGCACTGAAAACAAACGTATTTCCAGAACCTAAATATAACCTATCATTCCACGTTCAAAACTGGGACAAAAAGAGGTGGTCAACACCAGATTTCGACGTGTCATATTACCATCGATCGATGAGACACATAGACGTTGACAACACGTGCTGCGAGAACGTGTTTTGAACGTGCCGGCTGGTGCGCTCTGTACGTGTTGCAGAACGTGTTTTGAACGCTTTTGTGCTGCTTGGGTTAGAGGACAGGCTGACTTGTCCGACATTTTGTTTCCAAGATATTCTTGGATCCAGCCTTGTTACAGGTATTTGAAATACATTAGTATTATACCTGGTTGCTCTGGCATAAAATAACTTATGATTAGTTGGATAAAGCACCATATTAGGTAAATTTAAAGAGATAACTTATTTCTCGAATTTAAAAACAGTTTAT
>JAXGGA010012642.1:0-38051 GCA_038373865.1 Uloborus plumipes
TAAAAGCTTCTAAAATCTCGTGAAACCCATATTTCGGAAAGGTTTCTTTCACAAGTTCGTCTTTTAAACTAAGTGCTTGTTCCCAGTTTGATCGCAATATTTTCTCTTGCCCGATATAAAGCTCCCCTTTCTCTTCGTTAAAGTTTCAGCAAATATCGGTCAGCTGTCTTTTCGTTTTTTCATGAAAACTAAACACGACCATTCCTTTCAAAGTCCATTAAAATTCTACTGAATCGTATTTCGCTGCATTACTTGTCATGGTTTTGAGAGGAAGAAAAGCCAAATTAAATTACGGCTGTTTTAAATTATGAAAAGAACGAAAAAAAAAAGTTTCAACACATGTTCACAGTTTAATCGCACGATTGAAATTCTCACAAAAGCTGTTGCATTTGGTTTCAAAACCAAACAGCAGTAAAAAAGAAATTAATTGAAAATAACATTGAAAAGATAATTAATCCACAATGACTGACTGAATGAGTACTATTTAGCACTATTAAATAAGTACCTGTTATCCTGTTAGAAGGTCACTATTCAATAATAATTCTTGCAACTGAGCTTTAGGCAGGGATTCAAGTGAAACACCATTGCAATCGCTTCGAATTGCAATCGCTACTGGAAGTGAATTACATTATCAACAACTTAACTTGGCACTGACGTCACTACGGGTGGAGCCAATAAGAGCTCACAAGCAGTCAGTGAGCTCCTCTTATTCGCCAAGTAGGCTGTGACGTTTTATCTAGCTCGTTTTTCATAGGCAAACGTCACGCAAACGTCACGCTGACGTCACGATGTTTTTATCAAGAAACGTTCTAATGTAATTCATTTCCAGTAGCGATTGTAATTTGCGATCGCCTGTTTCACTTGAATTCCTGCCTTAATCGTCTGCAGGTTATTTTTAGCCTTTTCTTGATTTGAATGAAATGAAATGAACTGAACAGAAGTGAAGTGAAGTGAATAAAAGAATGATATGAAAATAATAAAAATTGATGGAACGAACAGACACAGTTGATTTTTGATGGAACATTCAGAATTCTTTTTGTTGCAGTTTGAGTTATAAATAGTCGACATGCAAATAGTTAATTCGAATATAATCTACTTATATTAAAAACTGAGTATCTTTCTAACAATCTTTCTTTCTAACTATCTTTCTTTCTTTCTATCTTTCTTTCTAACTATCTTTCTTTCTTTCTATCTTTCTTTCTATCTTTCTTTCTATCTATGTCACGCTTCCTTCTCCTGAACGCCAATGAACTGAAAGTCGAATCAGGTACCAATAGATAGGTAATTTTTCAGGCTTCATTAGTTTCAATCTATATAATTATACGATTTTAATTAGCGAAGATATCAATTAATAAGTAGTCAAGTCTAAAGCGATTAAGCCTAATAAATGATTAAATATGAAATCCATTCTTGCAAACCGTCGTTGCTATGAAACAGTAATAACAATCATAATGAGAATTTTGAATGAAGGCTTAACTAAATCAAACACGAAACTCATAAGCGGGCTACTTACGTAGAATTTTTATCGCTAGCTACTTGTAATATTTTGAAACATTCATTTGTTGAAAAGCCATCTACTTATATTAAAAACTGAGTGTCTTTGTCTGCTTTTTTTCTTTGAGCGAGCTGAACTTACCGAAACTCTCCTCACCATCTTGTAGGCGCGAAGCATCTCAATAATTCGAATGATTTTTTTTGTATAAGAAAAAAGTAAAGGCGTGAAGCGTCTGTTAGCGAGACGCCTTGGCGGGGAGTAGTTTCTTGAAATTTGCTTCACCACTTTCAAGGCACAAAGTGCCCGTGCAACGCCGGGCCACGTGCGTGGTATGTCTTGAAATCGAATGAACATTAAATTGTATCAAATAATATAACTTCAGAATGAGGTAAAAGTTAGAGAGGGGGGACGTTATGCATCAACATGCCGCAGGAAGCTAATCTAGCTGCCCTGCCAGCTAGTCTACTTATATTAAAAACTGAGTATCTTTCTAACTTTCTTTCTAACTATCTTTCTATGTCACGCTTCTTTCTCCTGAACGCCAATGAACTGAAAGTCGAACCAGGTACCGATAGATAGGCAATTTTTCAGGCTTCATTAGTTTCAATTTATATAATTATACGATTTTAATTAACGAAGATATCAATTAATAAGTAGTCAAATTTAAAGCGATTAAGCCTAATAAATGATTAAATATGAAATCCATTTTTGCAAAACGTCGTTGCTATGAAACAGTAATAACAATGATAATGAGAATTCTGAATGAAGGCTTAACTAAATCAAACACGAAACTCATAAACGGGCCACTTACGTACTATTTTTATCGCTAGCTACTTGTAATATTTTGAAACATTCATTTGTTGAAAAGCTCTATCTACTTAATTAAAAACTGAGTATCTATGTCTGTTTTTTTTCTTTGAGCGAGCTGAACTTACTGAAACTCTCCTCACCATCTTGTAGACGCGAAGCATCTCAATAATTCGAATGATTTTTTTTTTTGTATAAGAAAAAAGTAAAGGCGTGAAGCGTCTGTTAGCGAGACGCCTCGGCGGGGAGTAGTTTCTTGAAATTTGCTTCACCACTTTCAAGGCACGAAGTGCCCGTGCAACGCCGGGCCACGTGCGTGGTATGTCTTGAAATCGAATGAACATTAAATTATATCAAATAATATAACTTCAGCATGAGGTAAAAGTTAGAGAGGGGGGACGTTATGCATCAACATGCCGCAGGAAGCTAATCTAGCTGCCCTGGCAGCTAGCTAGTTAAATTATTATACATTGTAAAAAATGAAAGTTGTTTTTACAGTAAAACACAGTTAATATTCTGTAAAATTGCTAACTTTACAGTACTTAAATAAAATTGTTCATTTTACAGTTTATTACCGTGCATTTTACAGTTTTAAACTGAAACCTATGCTGCTAGTATTATACTGTTGTTTTTACAGTATAATACAGCTAAATTTTACGGCAATAAACTAAAATTTTAAACTTAACTTCGTCTTTTAACAGTAAGAAACTAAAATTGCTAGTTTTACAGTGTATTATTGTGCATTTTACAGTTTTAAATTGGAACCTTGGCTGCCAGTATTATATTGTAGAAACAAAATTTCATTTTCTGCAGTGTATAGCTTGCATTACCTAACTCGTTTTTTTCTTAAACAAAAAAAAAGCATTCTAATGGAAACATTATAAATTCCCGAAAACTGAAAACAATATTTTGTACAAAAAATTTCAAAATTTTCATTGTTTCTGAAGTCTAAATAAAACCCTCTGAGGGGGGGTGAGAAATTTTCCGGTTTTTTCCGTCCGTTCCTACCTCTACAGTCCAGAGTTTTGTCGCGATCGACTGAAAGTGGGCTTGAGATCAACCCGTCGATCGCGATCGACAGGTTGCCGACCACTGATTTAAGAAATCTAAAAAAAAAAAAAAAGAATTTCCATACAAACACCAGCTCCCTAATTGAAAAGAAACTGCCGCTAGATAGGAAAAACTCCAAAGGTTCTTGTGACATGAGATTTCCGTTCACTACGGTCGGCTTCCTAGAACGCCAATCGCTATCAACCGCCCACCAATAAATTTCTCCTCAAACTGCACTAACTAGCAAAAACCAGGGGGGGGGGGGTTGCGAAGGGACATAAATTTTGAGCCACTGTCGGTGCACACGTTGAAAGATCATCTTACGCAGTTTTTTGCTCCTGCCGCCTGGTCTTCGGTTTTCGACGAGGTCAAGGAATTGAGGGGTCCGATGGAATGTCGTAAAGTCGTGGTTCTAAACCTTTTGCACTACTAAGGACCCTTTCGAATCCTAAACGGACCATTCTAATGGAAACAGTAAGAAACTGACGTTAGAAATAATATTTTCTATCGGCAGTTTCGATTACTGACGATAAGATACGATAGAAATAATATTTTCACAATTATGTGAGATAAGATGAATTCAAAAGTTTTCTTTAATAAAAAATGATACAGGAATATTTTCACTCGCTATTCGAAGACCAAATGAAAATTTTTCGGGGACCACAGGTTGATAGTAAATAAATAAAAATCAAGATAATTAAAAGTACATCAAAAGAAAATTTTATCGAAAATAAAATCATTTTCAACTTTTTCTTTTGGGTAAAAGTATCGCGAAGGATTTCCTTTTTCGTTTAAGGCAATCTTTAGCGATACTTTTTGCCCAAAAGTTGAAAACGATATTATTTCCGACAAAATTACTTATTGTGATGTGCTTTTAATTTTTTTAATTTTTATTCTTATTTTTTTTATTTATTTTGTTCCCCCATTCATTCTCTCTCTCTTTTTTAATGATCCGTTACGACAGCGAGTCCTAATATGTGGTCCGGAACCCCCCTCCAAACCCAGATTTTAACACACATTTGTCACCTAATTGAGTCTCGATTTTAACTCATTTATACCCAAGTTTTTTTTTTTAATTTTCTTTTTCACTTTTTATCTGCTTAAAACTCTTACTTGGAATGGTTTACATACATTTTAGGCTTGAAATAGTTCGCCGTTGCCATATTTATTAAGTTATTTAACGTTCTGTTTATGGGGTATTTTGCAGATATGTGAGCAAAATACGAACTTACTTGACTTAACTTTTGCAAAGTAACATTACGGAAGGCATCTGTGATCCATTTTAAGCAAATCATTTTAAAATAGTTTAATTTTATGAAAAATAAGCTCTAAAAAAAAAAAACTTACTTTCTGTGGCTACCCATGCTGGATCGTTGCTTTACTGATTAGTCTGAAAATAGCTGTCAATAAATAAACTCTGATGTCCAAATAGTGGCTCTAACTGGTTTTCTCAAGAAGAAGGACTATTTAACTTGTGAAAAACAGCTTTAGTAATAGGATATATCCATTACAGTTTTTTGTATGCAGTAACTAACAAGCGTCCCGTTTTCAGGCTACTGGGCATAAATGTGTTAAATAGCTCAAAATAATAATGTTAGGTAATGAAAACTGGACAACAGCTCTAGAAAATATAAATATAATGAATAAATAAATTTAACCCTTCATGTCCCGAATTAATTTAGCAAATGTTGAAAAACAGTAGGGTCTAATGCCCTATACGCCTTAGGGTCCCTTAGAAACCTGATTCCAATCTCAGGTCCTATCTATCGGGATCTCAGCAAAGTACAAGGAGATGTACTTAAAAGTTTTAGCATGATTCCAGCCATATAGGATTCATACTACGAAATTAATATAAGTGGGACTTCTCTGAGCCCCGTCAGGACATAAAGGGAAGAACGAGGAAAAAAAAGCCGTAAAAACATTTTTGGAAAAACATTTAATTCATCAAGTCAAGTTGTTTTTTTTTTCTCATTATTATTGCGGTTTTTTTTGGGGGGGGAGGGGGGGGAGTTCGCAAAATTAGTAATTTTTACGAAGAAGTCCGTGGAGTTCTGGACTATTCTCTGTTTAGAGACATAAGTGAAAGTGACGAAGTAAACGTGTCACCATAATGGCGCAAATCGACAAAGAATGAATCATTTTCATTTTCGGACGATCCGACCAGACAAAAAATAACGACAATCCCAACCAGGCGACCAGGCGGAGCTGTTGAGCAACACTAAAGATAGATACACCAGCGAAATAATTAAATGTTACCCTGTACGACATGTTTTTTTTTTTTTTTTTCAATTTTTTTTTTACTACAACAGCAGAGAAGACCGTTTCAGAAAAAAAAAAGAGGGGCGAAAGAACACGTGTTGCTTGAGTGGGTCAGGCAACAAACAGCCTTGAGCAACTCATTTCGACAAAAAGTAGATGAGAATACGGAACAAGTTTGTGAAAGATCATACGAATAACAGCCGACCGTACCAAAAAAAAAAAAAAAAAACGCACTAGCGGTCTAACATTTGGCAACCCCACTCCCTCATTTTTCCCAAAATAGCCACTGCTACTAGGATATGCATACAAAGCCTAATATTTACTTAATTATTTCGGATCTAATATTTATTTCGAGCCAGCGTAAATCTTGGAATTGCCACCACTACCCATGTTTCTTCAAGTTTTTACATCGCTTTTTAACGGAAATCACACAAACAAACCAACAAGAGAAATCCCCCCCCCCCCAAGTCACCGCCTGGGCAAGAGCTCCGGCTCCGGCTCCCCCCCCCCCCCCGAGATTCGGCACTGCTGAGAGGGATGAAGAACAGGGCCGCGCTAATACAGTGGTGGACAAAATTATAGAATCGAATTTAAAATTTAAATTTATTTATAATTTAAGTCAGTTGAATTTTTTTTTCACTAAAACAATGATGAATAGTTGACAAAATTATTCTGAAGGCAATACAACTCATAATTTAAAATTTGAAAACTAATATGGGGGGAGGGGGAATTAGAAAAATTGCAAATTTAATATAACAGCGTCGTTTTATCATTACATGAAACCTGGACAAAAGTATGAACTCAAAAAAAAAAAAAAAAATCTAGAATTACGATAAAGTTTTGTTCGAATACGTTAGTTTAAAGTCATAGGATCAATAAATGTTGCCATTAGTGATACCTAAGTATTTGTTTTTTCAAAATTAATGAGAAACATTAAAATGTACTGTTGGACAAAATTATGGACTCAATTTGTATTTTATCGAAGATATATTTTGCGCCCTGCATCAAATACTGGAGTTTTTTCCAGCAAAATTGTGCAGATTTTAAAGCTCAGAAGTAGAGAGAAAGGAAAACACAGTCGGAACTGTGTGGAGCTTCTGGCCGCGCCGATATATGCAGGATGACGGCGCAACCGTCAAAAAGACGCCGAGCTCAACCAAAACAAATTCAGTCGGAATCATAAAATAGTTAACCAAAAATGTTTTTATTTGGTAGACAAAGTACTATTTCTAAGAGCATTGTGCAAAGAAAATTTCAAGTTTGTAAGTAAAAAATTAAAAAAGTTATGACGTGTCAAAATTTTCAGACATATATTTTGAAATTAATATTTCAGCAAAAAACATTAAGAAAAATCACACAAACTTGATCGTAAAACATTCTCCAAATAATAACAAAACGTAATATAAGCATTTGAAATGATAAATAAAAAATTAACCAACCAACTGAACATTTGGTATATCTCCTAAAGTGTACATTTATTTTTCTCTCCAAATCGTTATTTTAAACTAATTTAGGCAACTGCACACTGCACATATATTGGGGAAAAATACGTCTGATGTTTTTCACAGTATATCTGATTATTGCAGACCAAAACAGAAAGGAAAACGGAAGAACTGAAGTATAGTTATATTTTTTTAATGCATAAACTTCCTTAAAAAAAATTTGGTGCAGACTTGAAAAAAAAATTCAGCTCTTGATAAGAATTCATATTATACAGTAAACTCCCACCTATCCGTTTATCCGCGAATTAGGGTGGCACGGTAACCGCGGATAAGCAAATGCCAAATAATCCGAAAAATATGTGAAAACGATACTAGTGCATGAAATGCCTTAAAAAGCGAATAACAAACTCAAACATTTAAATTACAACTAAAAATGATAATATTGAGTGCAAAAAAAATGTCTTTAGAAGGCTGAAAACGTCCAATAACGCACTCGCATTTTTTGAGGTTCAGTAAATCTCCATCGGTTAAAAAAAAAAAAAAGAAAATAAACGTTTGGAAGACCCGCGAATGATACGACCACGGATAATCGAGAGTTTCTGTATTTGCTTTTAGAATTAAAATTCCTCTAAGAACCGCAATTGGCAGACTATACTCTTTTGCTAAAACACGAATTATTTTTTAACAAAAATAAATTTTCTACCGGTGCATTTGGACAGGAAAAACATGAAATATATCCAATAATTGTGCGATTTTTTTTAAATTTAAATAATTGATATAAAAAAGCTTGAACAATTGGTATGCTGGGACAGCGGGACACGCTACCCGAAAACAGGAATGTCTCGTTCAAAGCAAGAAGCAAAGTCAGCTTATGCATCCCTAATATCAATAATCACTACTAGGGATGCACCGATTAATCGGCCAAAATCGGCCACTTTGCCGATTATTAATAATCGGCAAAATCGAGCCGATTAATCGGCTGAAAAATATTTTTTAGATGTTATTCTTTAAAGTATACTTTCACTAGGAAACTATGATGAATAATTTTGTTAACAGTAATAATAATCCTCACCAGTTGATATAAAGTTTTTTTTAAATGAATTCTCCTACTTTGAATAAATATACGTAGACAATGATGCAACATATTTCATGTGGCGATAGTTTTCTCCTTAGCACAGTGCTTTCAGATAATCTCTAATTTTCAAAGAATAAAAGTATTGAATTAAATTGCTACTGATTTCTAAAATATGAATTAAAAGTACTCCTAAATTGGAGTGTTCACCACACACTCCCCCACCCCTCCTTTTTTTTATAAATTTTTATTTCCAATTAACATAACTAACAATGTGTTAATAATATTATTGACACTTAAATGAAAATTGGTTCTAAGAAATTTGATAAAATATTGAAATTATTTTGTGAAAACTAGGAAAATGGAAAAAAATCTTCTCCCAGAAATAAATTATTTACTATTTCTAAACTTGGAATTGTATAAGAGATAAAAAACAATGATGGTAAAATAGGTGGTAGAAAAACAATTATTCTTATCATTAATCGGCTAAGCCGATTAATCGGCCGATTATCAACAGCTGATTAATCGGTAATCGGTAATCGGCCAATTTGCTTATCGGTGCATCCCTAATCACTACAAAACCTTTTAAATGTAGTGTACCGTTTTGGCCACTCTGTTGGTTGATTGAGACAGAGGATGCAAGTTATATTCTAGCATTTTTTATTTTTACAACTATATACAGCTATGTTACACAAATTATAAGTTTAGATATTTTGGACTCTGCTCAACAACATCCTTCCGTGTTGTTCGCTCTCAAGATCGCTTCTTTTTCGCTGAACCCCCCCAGTCCGGGTTTTTTAGGGAGCCTTTCCGTGAGGGTGTGTTTATCTGACAACATGTGTTTATCTCAACTCCGAGAACGTGTTAATAGAAGCAAAACAGCAAGTTTTCGTCTGAAGGGTTTCACTGCGTGGGGTCCAAGCATTAAGAGCCGTTTTTTTTAAGAATCAGGCAGTCAAAAAACTTGACATTTTTGATTTTGCTGAAAATTTCAGAATATGGTCTTTATTTAAAATTATTAAACACGTGTTTTTTTATTTTTCCAAAAAAAATTTTTTTCTTTCCATTTTGGGAGGTCAAAGTTGGACTTTGCTCTTTTTTTCAATAAAAACATGCCAACTTAGATGAGCCAATACTTTTTGCTTTAGGAGTGAACCGTGGAACTGACAATTATTTTGTGTTCTACTATATCCTCCCTAACTGTAAGTACATAAATATTTGTGGACGACTCTTGGCGCAAAGGTCAGAGGTCACTCAAAGTTGTAAGAAAAATAGTTTTTTAATGCAACTTTGACCGACCAAATCTTCTTGTGGAAACGGTGCACCACGGTAGTGTATATATCAGTAAATACCCACCAAAGAGTAGTATCCAAAAACATAAAGATATGTGTGGTTGATATTTTGCACATCGAAATATTTGACTCTGAAGTTGCAGAAATCGCAAAATCACGTGACTTTGAGGGTCATTATCTCCTTGCAGCATGAGTGACCAGATACAAAACTAGTTGGAGTAGAAGCCTTTCTTGTCCCAGAAACACAATCCGTTAACAAACCTATGGCTACTCTTTCAGTTTTTGCATAATTCGGCTCTAAACTTTGAAAAATGAGTGTTTTTCGGCGTTAAGAAAAAAGGCCAATTACCTGTTTTAAAATAGGTATTGCTATTATTTGTAGCACTATTATATCCCAACTTCCTAACTAGCTGAAATGGCATCTAAAGATGGTTATACATATGAAACCAAATTGAAAATGAATTCTCGAAAATACTCAGTATACGTCAAAAACCATATTTTTTTTATTTGTCCAGGTGACGTCTTTTTTTTTGTTACAGCTCTTTATTCCGTTCGCTTCCAACATGGTAAGCAATGTATGTACTTCTTGTCGTTCTAGTTGCTGTAAAACTGGAAAGTAATGTATCTTAAGTCTGATATAAAGTAATTTCTCTTGTCATAATGTAAAAGAATATTTTGAAATGGATAATAGATCTAATCTAAAAAAAAACTTACTTATTCAGCTTCGCCCTCTTGCTCGATGTCATGAATGTCATCAAAAATTTCCAGACCTGCACCGAGGGGCTTTAATGTACCAAGATTTTTAAGAAGTGACATTTTGCTAAAGAGGCTTCTGATTTGTTAAAAAGTTGAGTTTTTTATGGCATTCACAACATCTACCAAGAGGGCACAGCTGAACAGAAGTTTTTTTTTTTTTTTTTTTGGATTATGTTTATTGTCCATTTCAAAATATTCTTTTAGCATTATAAACTTGATATGACAGGATATATAGCTTTAAATCAGACTTAAGATACATTGCATTCCTGTTTTACAGCAACTAGAACGACAAGAAGTACATACATTGCTTACCATGTTGGAAGCGAACGGAATAAAGAGCTGTAACAAAAAAAAAGACGTCACCTGGACAAATAAAAAAAATATGGTTTTTGACGTATACTGAGTATTTTCGAGAATTCATTTTCAATTTGGTTTCATATGTATAACCATCTTTAGATGCCATTTCAGCTAGTTAGGAAGTTGGGATATAATAGTGCTACAAATAATAGCAATACCTATTTTAAAACAGGTAATTGGCCTTTTTTCTTAACGCCGAAAAACACTCATTTTTCAAAGTTTAGAGCCGAATTATGCAAAAACTGAAAGAGTAGCCATAGGTTTGTTAACGGATTGTGTTTCTGGGATAAGAAAGGCTTCTACTCCAACTAGTTTTGTATCTGGTCACTCATGCTGCAAGGAGATAATGACCCTCAAAGTCACGTGATTTTGCGATTTCTGCAACTTCAGAGTCAAATATTTCGATGTGCAAAATATCAACCACACATATCTTTATGTTTTTGGATACTACTCTTTGGTGGGTATTTACTGATATATACACTACCGTGGTGCACCGTTTCCACAAGAAGATTTGGTCGGTCAAAGTTGCATTAAAAAACTATTTTTCTTACAACTTTGAGTGACCTCTGACCTTTGCGCCAAGAGTCGTCCACAAATATTTATGTACTTACAGTTAGGGGGGATATAGTAGAACACAAAATAATTGTCAGTTCCACGGTTCACTCCTAAAGCAAAAAGTATTGGCTCATCTAAGTTGGCATGTTTTTATTGAAAAAAAGAGCAAAGTCCAACTTTGACCTCCCAAAACGGAAAGAAAAATTTTTTTTTTGCAAAAATAAAAAAACACGTGTTTAATAATTTTAAACAAAGACCATATTCTGAAATTTTCAGCAAAATCAAAAATGTCAAGTTTTTTGACTGCCTGATTCTTAAAAAAAAAACGGCTCTTAAAGGCTCAAAAGAATTTCCATATCGCGTCAGTCGATGATAACACAAAACAGACATGTGAAAATGGCGCACCAGTACAGTAGCAAGTACCTTATTTGGAACGGAAGGAGAAAGTAAAAACATTTTTTTTAAATTTATCTTCTATATCTAATATTTATAGAAGAAAGTATTGGATCTGTGAAAATTTCCCAATTTCGAAGAATTTGCACGTTTTGAAGTGTGTTGAGTCCATTTTGACCATTTTTGAAAAATGTTTGCGTCTATCTGTTTGAGTGTCTGTGTCTGTCCATCTGTGTATCTGCATGTGTGTGACCAATTTTTTGTGACCGCACTAGAGCAGAAACTACTGCATGAAATTGAGCGAAATTTTGCTCATGTGTGCAATTGACGATGCAATTGAACGTTTTCTCCGTTCGGGTGCTATATCGCAGGAAGTAACTGCCGAAATTAAACAAAAACTGGTCCTTAGGTAGACTAGAAGTTTCAGATGTTGACTCAATTTATGTGTCAATATCTCAAATGAGTTTTAGCAAGTGAACGTTTTTTCTCATTACTTGTAAGTGCTATGCCTCGAAAAGTAATGAACGAAATCAAACAAAAATTGATCCTCAAGTAGACCTTAGAAGGCATTAAAATTAATTCATCTTTGGCGTTAATATGTTCAAGGGGTAAATCAAAGGGTGGCGTTAATATGTTCAAATGTACAATTCTTTTCATTGTGACTGCTATATCGCTCGAGAGAAAAAAGATAAGAGCTTCATCAGCGATTGAAAGGCTGTTTTTATTGAAAAAAAGAGCAAAGTCCAACTTTGACCTCCCAAAACGGAAAGAAAAAAATTTTTTTTGAAAAAATAAAAAAACACGTGTTTAATAATTTTAAATAAAGACCGTATTCTGAAATTTTCAGCAAAATCAAAAATGTCAAGTTTTTTGACTGCCTGATTCTTAAAAAAAACGGCTCTTAAGCAGATAAAATTTGAAAAAAAATGTTAAAAAAAAATTGGGCATAAATGGGTTAATAATTTAGATTTATACAGAAAGATCAATTCTTTACATTCAAAGCTCATTAAGACTAACTTATTTTGGACAATGTATGTGAAAGAGAAAATACTTATTCACATTGCATTTTACAAAAAAAAAAAAAAAGTACCGCATCTCCTCTCTTTTACTCTCCTCCTCTCTCTTATAAAAACTTTCACCCCTCCTCTACTCCTATTTAAAAGGAAAAAATAGGTGCTAACTAATTTGGAAGGAAATAGGAATATTTCGTTGAAAGTTTTAAGTTCTCAAGCAATAATTTTGTACCTCAGAGCCAGACTAACGTAAGTCCATTTTCGATACATTCCAGGATCAAGCGAAAACAGCGTTTTAGCTCCAAACAGAAATTCAAACCAAAAATCCTACCCTCCAAACTAACCTCCTAACCAAAAATTCAAACAGCTGTAGCTTCAAAACTTGTTTTTTTATGAATATGTTTTTTTTTTTTTTAAAGAAATATGGATGCAAAAAAAAAAAAAAATACTTTAACGAAGCTACCCTAGTAGCATAATCTCATCGGTCGATGATCGGTCATTCATCGAAACACGATGAAATTCTCATGAGCCGATGATCGGATTCGATGAGTTCTCATCGGGAATTGCTCCTATATGTCTCATCGGCCAAACAGAATCCGAGCAGCAAAATCCGATGAGTTTTGCTCGAAATACGATGAGATTTGGAGCAATTTACGAGCAGTGCAGTTCCGTGCCGATGAATTTAGGATCAATTTTGGATGCTCGGCTTATTCTCATCGGGAAAGTTGATCGGAAAGATATCGCTTTCCGATGAAAAGTAGCTCATCGAAAACCGTGCTCGGATACTGATCGGAACGATGTCATCGTGCGTTACGGATCAGTTTACGAGGAGTTCGATGATCGGTCGAGCAAAATCCGATGAGTTGATGCTACTTGGGTAAACTTTGTTATGTCTTCATAAATGGAGACCAGCGAATTTTTTTAACCATACTTATTAATATAAATAAAATTCTTTTCTCAAAAAAATTCCTAGTAAACAAAACCTTCCCACACTTCCTCTCGATAAATTTTGATTCTTTGAGCAGTCTAATTTCTATATTATTATTGCTTAGGACATCGTAGGTAAATTTGCTAATATCAAACGTGTAATTTTGTTTTCACACCAATGATTTAAGAAAAAAAAACTTTCTGTCTAGAACTTAATCATATTAGTTCTTAAAGGAAAAACATAAAAAAAAGTGTATTGCGTCCCAGTTAACTAAATATGAAAATTTTTATATCAACGAAGAGTTTAGACTTCATACATTTTATATAAGTATTTTAATTATGTTGATGACTTTATGCTTTTAATTAAATAAATCCCTCACGCTTTTAAAGACCATGTTATTAATTTGTACGATCGACACATCCCTAAATCTCTGAAAAAATTAATTTCGTATAATAAAATTATTTTTGTGTGGCAACAGTTGTTTTCCAAAAAAACAAAACTCTCCATTAAATTTTATTACGATAAAATGGCAAACTTAAAAATATTTTCTAAAATTTATTTATACGCGATTTAATAAAGGAAATTACATGTATTAATTTTGAAGTGTGTTTTTACAAACAGATCCCTTAAGACATTCGTGTTAAATAAAATGTACAAAAGAAAAGAAAAACAAAAAAGCCATCAGGGGGATTGTTAAAAATAGAGAAAATAGCTCTTTTGCTTACTACGCGAATGTTGTTTTTCCGTAATCCTCGTTTAGTTTATTTTAAAAGAAAATAAAAGATTTTTTTTTCGGAAGTTCACTCGGAACAACAAGGGAACAGAGAAAATAGAGTTTACTATTCGCAGTTGGTAATGGAGGAACAATTTTTCTAGCAAGTAAATCCACATTCTTAAGAAAGTTTGCAACAGTTTTTCCTTTTCCCGAATTACCGAGTTTAAAGCTGCCGGGGTGTAATCCGCGTTTGATCTCTTTCCGAACACTGCGTTGTTACTTTTATTTTGGGAAATGTTTTCAATTTCATTCTTCTACGGGCTTATGAGATCTGATGAAAAGAAAACAAATGGTACGGAAATTGAAATTGCGTTTTTCATAGCTGTGTAAAAAGGATCTCTTTATAGAAAATAAATAAACATGCTCCCCCCCCCCTTCACTTCTTCTAAATCCTCACTAGGAAAGTTACAAGATGCAGGAATTACGATAGTTTCATAATTTATGGAATAATGAATTTTTACTTTTATTTTCTTTGACGTTACAAACAGAAATGCGTATTTTTCCATTGTCTTTATTTATTGATTCTACTTTGCTGAAACTCAATGTTTCTCGTTTTACTGTTTTTGTGATTGGTAGATAGCGAGTCAAGTCAGCTATTGCGATTCATCAATGAAATTTGTGGAAGTTGAATTACTGAGGAAAAAAAGTTGCATCTCTTTTTTATCTGTTTTTTTTTCCCCCTCTCTCTCTCTCTCTCTCTCTCTCCTGCGCGTGAAATAGTAGCATGACAAATTCTTATTCCCTCATTTGATTTATTTTAGCAATTTATTTCGGATTAGACATTCCTTGCACTCCTTATTATTTTTTATATTTTTGGGAAATGCTTGGCTGCAATAATTACAATTAATCAATCCGAAAATCATATCTAGCCAAAGAATTCCTTTTAGAAAGATACTTAAATTGATAAAAGTTATGACAAATCAAGTTTAGTGTAAAATGTATTAAATCAGAAATAGTATTAATACAGTGTAGCAAATATGAAATAAAATAGTGTGGTAATCAAATGTAACATTTTTTAAAGGAATGTTTTCAGACTGTGGGAATACCAAATGAATGGGGAAATTCCCTTAGATAGATTGAAATTAACTTTCAGATCTTCACAGTTCCGTTAATTCCTTTGTCAATATATTTTTTCTTTAAACCCTTAGATAACATTTTTTTATATTCGCAGGTGGTAGTTTAAGAAATCAGCCAAAGAGGTAATAACATTACATTTTTCCTTTGAGGTAAAACACAAGTGTCAGACAATTTGTGAAATCGTCATTTTTAAGAATTAAAAACAGAAACCACAGAAGAAAAACTACTGCACTGTAAAATTAAGATGTTTTTACAGTATAATACAGCTAATATTACCGTGATTTTACAGTAACAAACTGTAAAATTGTTGATTTTCCTATAGTAGACTGTAAAATTGAATTTACAGTAATAATCTAAAATTGTTAATTTAACAGTAATGAACTAAAATTGCTAGTTTACAGCAATAAACTAAAATTGCTAGTTACAGTTTATTACCACGCATTTTACAGTTGTTAACTGGAACCCATGCTGCCAGTATTATACTGTTATTTTTACAGTATAATACCAATAATTTTATGGTAATATTGTTAATTTTACAGTAGTAAACTGTAAAATTGCTAGCTTTATAGTTTATTATTGTGCTTTTACAGTTTTAAACTGGAACTTCTGCTGCCAGCATTACACTGTAAAAACAGCAGCTTATTTTTGGTAGTGTGTCATTCACTAAATATCTACACAAGTAGCATCAACTCATCGGATTTTGCTCGGCCGATCATCGAACTGCTCGTAAACTGATCCCGTAACGCACGATGACATCGTTCCGATCAGCATCCGAGCACGGTTTTCGATGAGCTATTTTCATCGGAAAGCGATATCCTTCCGATCAACTTTCACGGTGAAAATAAGCCGAGCATCCGAAATTGATCCTAAATTCATCGCCACGGGACTTCACTT
Source organism: Uloborus plumipes (assembly GCA_038373865.1). NCBI lineage: Eukaryota > Metazoa > Arthropoda > Arachnida > Araneae > Uloboridae > Uloborus > Uloborus plumipes. The sequence continues at coordinate 16,166 of JAXGGA010012642.1, forward strand.
CACTTCACACTCTACAGGGTCCCCCGTACCTACCACAGCTTCGTGGTTTAACCGGGATAGGACCCTGAAGAGCGCTCTGTTCTTAATTTTGAACCAGAACCTAGGGTCGAGCAAACCCTAGGGCCCAGCACCCCCAGAGGTATCGTTTCACTTGGAGGACTTTGTGACCACGACATTTTTAACGCCTCCCAGCCACCATTAATCAAGGCGGTGGATCTTTGATCGGCTGGGTTTCGAACCCGGGTCCCTCCGGACACGAGTCCGATGCCTTACCGATCGGGCCACCACGGCCCTATCGCCACGGGACTGCACTGCTCCAAATCTCATCGTATTTCGAGCAATCTGTGTGGCCGATGAGACTTATTGGAGCAATTCCCGATGAGAACTCATCGAATCCGATCATCGGCCGATGAGAATTTCATCGGGTTTCGATGAATGGCCGATCATTTGCCTATGAGATTATACTGCTAGGGTAAGTACATTATACATTACTAGATTATTATTTTTTTCTTTTTATTTTTCAGCACACATTTACCAGAGATTGCAGCACCTCCTGCAACTAATTGCAGTTACGGATTAATTGCGCGCAACAGAATTTGTGTTTACGCCATAAAACTTTAAACAACCTCTGTCAAACATATCGTTATGCAACAGAGATCAAATAACAAATCGGGAAAAACATTTGTTTTAAAGCAAAGCAAACAATGGCGAAGCATCGGAAAAAAATCATAGCTAATCAAATATTAAACCTTTTAAAATGAAATATGTACCCCAAGAAAAAAAATACTTCAAATGCAATTTAAACATGAAATGAACTGATCAATATCTATTGAAAGAGAGTAGAAGAGAGAGAGAAAGAGAGAAGAAAAGTAAAGAAAAAAAAAGAGAGGGAGGACTGAGAAAATATAACTGAAATCACAAATCGAAATAAAAGCCTGGAGGACACGAATTTTCCATACCTCCTCCCCTTTTCTAAAGATCATTCGTCATGAGGGATGCGACTCGGATTTATAAAAGCAGCTTTGGTGGAAAAAATGGAGCCGAGATCGTTTTTGGCTTTACAAAATGATCTTTGCGGGAGATCCGGAAAGAAAGATAAATAAACCGGAATTTTCCCGCTTTTTTGGGGAAGGTGGTTTCGGATTCTTGTCTGGGATTCGAAATTGGTACTCTAAGTATATATAGGAATTAGGTTTTTTAATTTAAATTTTCTGCTCGATTTGTTACTTTTTTAAACTTTAGATATTATCCTAGGCTCCGAAGTTTAATAGAAACCACACAAAAAAGCTAAAGTTACACACTATTTTTTTAAATATCGACTATTTTTCATAAAAACTAATCAAAAATAAAATGATAGTTTTCCCAATCCTCTCCTTTCTCTTTCAAGCCAATTTAGCGGTTTGGTTTTAAACCACTTGCCATAAGGAAGTAATATTTAGAAAATTACTTATATAAATAAAAAAAAATGCTTTAAAAAACTGACATTTAAATTTCTCAACAAAATTTAAAAGAAATGAAAAAGAGCAAATTATGCTTTGTCATTTTAACACCGATCTAATTATAGAGTATCTCGCTTCATAATTCCCAAATTTTTAAAAATCGTTGGGCTCCTTCTTTTTAAAAATAAAGTTAAAGACAATTCTTTTTCAATTTAAAAGACATGACATTTTTATTAAAACATCAATCCGTTTTAAAGTGATAGTATAAAAGAACTTTCACATTTTGAAAAGTGCAAACTTTCACTCCTTACTTTGTCGTCAAACTATTATTACATATTTTTTTGATCAGCAACAATATTTGTTTTTACCCACACGAACTGAATTAGTTTATGAAAAGATTTAAGTAAAGGGTCCTCTAATTCACTAAGTTTTATTACAGTTAAACCATTGTTACCTATTTTTTACCAGTTTATACACAAGAGATATTTATGTGCTATAATATAATGGTTGATCAATTATTTATAGCAGGGTGGCCACAGGAAGAACAAAATCTTTTCCCCTGACTTTTCCCTGATTTCTCCCTGTCCAACTAAAATTTTCCCTGATTTCTCGTACGGTGCATTTTTCATCCTCTTGTAGCTCAATTTCTTCTCTTAATTGATACTTGGATATTTCTGGCTATTTAAACTACTTCAGGCATTAATTATTAATTTTTCTAAAATGAGCAACAATAACAAGAAATGCATTTGAGACTGCTAATTTGTTAACAAAAAATGAAGTTACATGGTTGGTTTGATTTATTTAATAACGCTAAAAAAAGTTATTAACAAAAGGAATGTTTTTCAAATTTAAAACCAGTTTACTCAACTTCAACATCTCCAAAGAGAGCCTAAAAACTTTTTCCAGTTTTTAAAAACTTTTGAGGAACATCTTTCACTGCTACTCTTCCCTCTAACTTCACAAAAGATAGAATTAAACTTTCAAGACTGCACAAAATCTCCCCAGCCTTAAGATATCTAGAGATGATTTAAAAGTTTTTAATATGTTGGCTATGAATACTTTTCAAGAAAAAAGGCCCAAACCTTTTCCTCCAAGTTCACCAAAGGTGGCCAATTTGTATAAGCCATACTATTTCTTCACCAAACAATCCCTAAAAGATTTAAGCCTTCAATTTTAAGTCAAATTATTTTGGGCAGAGAGGGCCCAAGTCCTCCCCCCTTAAGTTACTCAAAGAAGACCATAAAATAGTGTTTTTTACATACTTGAGCTTTGGAAGTTTTTCAATGGTTCATTAACCCAACACCTAACTTAAAATAAGGCTTTTAAATCATCAATTTTGAAATACATTCAGGAGGAGAATGCCTGAAATCTCCTACTATCGCTAAAGATGGCCCAAATCAGTATTTTAAAGCCTCCAGTTCAGATATTTTTTCTAAACAGACCCCCGGCTTTCGAAAATTTACATCACCAAACACAACTAAAAGCTTTAAACTTTAAATTTTGAAAAGTTTTTGGGTGAGAGCCGCAAAATTCCCTCTGCTTGAGCTCCACAAAGATAGCTTAGAGTTCTTAATAATTCAGCTTCCAAACATTTTTTAGAAAGAGTCCCCTAAACCCTTCCCTAAATTCACCAGATAGTTTAAATTTGGGTTTTTAACGTTTCAGTTTCGGAATTTTTTTTAGGAAAAGCCTTCACTCCTATCTTTATAGCCCCAAAAACAACGTTAAAATTTCAAGACTGCAACTACAAAAAAAAAAAAAAAAATCAGAAGGTATCAAAAGAATACCCTTTCTTTTAAGTCACCAAAAGCAAAGTTCAAGCAAATCCAACAGCAAAAATTTCCAGTAACCAAAGAACCTTATGCTCATGAAAGATGGCCCATACTGGCGTGCTAAGCACAAAAGTTGTATCTACAGTCGAGCTCAAACTGAGATAAAACTCCTTAAAGTTTTGCTCCACCATGTATTTGTTTCTGAAGTTACTTTTTCAGAATTTTTTAAAAAATATTTCCCATTCTCAAATGATCATATTCATTATGATGTATTCAGGTAAAATACGTCCCAAAGAGACACCTGGTGGTGATAACTCAATTTTGTTTAAAAGTCTAGATACCACTTTTGTGGCATTCACAGCATTTTTGTTCGAAGGGCACTTCATACCGTATTTAAATTTTCCATTTGAACATTTTTTCGTTCAACATTGAACCGTTCAAGCAACCTTTCTCCACCTAATAACTTTTAAGTGAAACATCCGAATTGAATAATTCTTTTTTTGTTCGAAAGATCTCGGAGAGGCTCATTCCCATACTTCGCTGTTTGAATTGAACCATTTTTTTTTTTTTTTTCAATGTTGAACCGTTCAGAAAAAAATTTAACATTAGAGCCTAAGGGAAAATTTAAGTTGAATGTTGATCCTGAAATGCCAATATAGTTGCATCTTTAAAACTCCAGTTTTGGATTTTTCGAACAAAAAGTCTCTCCTCCTTTACTTAGACATTGCCTAAGACACCACACAAAAGATTTAAGATTTCAGTTTTGAAAATTTCGTACAGAGATCCTCCCCTCTCTTTAATTCACACAAAGTTAACCTGAAACAGAGTTCTTAATATTTCAGCATTACAAAAACTCAAAGAAAGTACCTTGAACCCCTTCCAGTTCAGAAAAGGTGATCTAAATTTCTATTTGCAAGACTTTCCATCTTTCTTAAGCCCCCCCCCTCGTTCTATACATTCACCAACTACTACTAAAAGTCTTACCCCAATTTTTTTAGTTTCAAACATTTCTTGGCAGAAAGTCTCCGAATTCCCTCTTTTTAAGTTTTTCAAAAGTAGCCTAAAATTTAGCTTTTAATGCTTTGGAGTTCATTTTTTCAATTTGGATTACAACAGTGGAAACCCTTCTCCTAAGTTCGACAAAGATTGCTTAAATTTTGCTTTTTTAAGACTGTAGTTTTGTAATTTTATCAAAAAAACACTCCTCCAACCACTAGTGTTACATCACTAAAAACAGCCTGAATTTTTCAGGCTTCAACATTTCTCAAATTATTCCAAGGAAGAAATCCAAACCTCCCATTCCCTTTAACTCTCTATACTAAAAAAAAAGACGGTTTTGGAAATTTTTTCTAGTAAGTGTCTGAGATGTCCTTAGATTATCAAAGATGTAATCGTTTTCAATACTTTAGTGTTGAAAAATTACGGACTGAAGTTCTGATTTAATTTTCCCTGATTTGTTCCCAAATTCCATGATTATTCCCTGATTTTTCCAGAATTTTCAAAATCCCTGATAATTCCAGGTTTTCCAGGTCTGTGGCCACCTTGTTATAGCATGACTGGAAACCCGGCCATAAATTATGTAACAAAACTTTGTGCAATTGCTATCAGTGTGGAAAATAAGTATTTCATTTTTAGGAGATCTGTAAAATTGAGGAGCAATTTTACGACATTTGATCATCCAAAAAAAAAAAAAAAGCAAGCCAGCCCTGATATTTGCTATAGCAGTAACGTCATCGTTGAAAAAATCTATCAAAGCGCAGCAGCGAGGCAGAATAACCCCGAAAAAAAGCAACTTAAATAAAACCTTACAATGCTCTAAAAATCATAAATACATGGCAAGTGATAAAAAATTAAAATTTTAGCCGCATTAAATGCAAGCCCGTCACTTCAAAATTTTTCAAGGAGGGGCAACCATCAAAACGTAATATGTACACACGCATAATAAATGCACTGCATTTCCTGCCCTTGAAATGACAGGGCTGATTAAACAAAATGAATCTGTCTGCTGTCATCAGAAGCCAAACAGCAAAACTGATGATTAAACCAACAAGAATTTTTTATGATGCTCTCGAAAACATTCCTACCATGCTTCTCACTAAAAAGGATTTTACTTCCTCTAAAAATAATCAGATAACTTAACGGAAAAAAACAAAAGCGTCAAAAGAACGTAATCTGAGCGAGCCACTAGACTTGATATTTATGAATCGCATACCTCCTTTTACTTCCACTTCCACCAAGAGCAGTGCTCCAGAACACAATTTTCCATCAAAACGATATCAGCGAACGTCCAAACAACGCTATCTGGACCACTGAGGCTGAAAAAGATACGAGCTATCCTGGAACAGCTTTCGTGGCAATTTAAGAGTGCTGGATAAGGCGCTATGGATGTACTTTGCCGGGGCATAAATCTTTTAGCAGCGTGCCTTACCAGTAGCAGATTGTTAGCAGTTTATGGTGGGCTGTTGGAGGCGGCGTTGTCTGAAGGGGACAAAAAGAGCCTGCTTTCGATTTTCTTGGGAATTCTGATTTTATAGCCTCGAGGATTGAAGACAAAATATTCGGCATCGTGTAGAGAAATGATGTGCGAAGAACGACATGACAAAAATATATTAAAAATGGGTGGAAGATTGTTAGGTCGGTGGTGGTATGAAAATGAAAAGCACTCCGCAGTCTGCAATCCTTATGGAACTTAAAGTCCTCTTTCTCCCTTTCTTTCTTTTAATGGTTTTTCATGTTTCAGAAGCAATACGGGGGGAAACTCATGAGTGGAGCAATGCAGATGATGAAACAGATCTAAATGAATTATCAAGAAGACACTTACAAATTATATGCTATTGTAAATCTACAAGGAACGACACATGAAGAAAACCGGAACTCAATTGGAGTAAAATTATTTAAATTACCCGTAGTCGAATATTTTTAACAATACATGTGTGTGTAAATTACGCATTAAAAATCAAAAATAAGCATCAGAAAGTTAGACAAGCGTATTTGCACCCTTTTCTTTCTTTCTTTTTTTTTTTTTAATTTACAATATAACGCTAGCATCAAGGAAAATAGAAAATAAAAGAAATAAAAGAATTGGAAAAAATTTAAATAGTTCGTAAAACTTTTGAATACAAACTAATTGATTCAACAATCTAAATGTTATAAATAATAAAAACAAGTTTTTCTTGTTTTGTCGCCATTTTGTCGTAAAAATACTACATTCCTATCAGCACCTGGCCAACACAATTCTAAATCTTAATGAGCTGTGATCAGCTTCATATATTATGCAATACTTTTGAATTAGCAGCGTCTCAGAAACGAATGATTCACGTGCTGTAAGCCCGTATTGTTCAGCGTAACAGTAGTCTCTACTCTCAAAATCTGCAACGTTGTGACAATTCCCCCAAGACCTCGTATCGACAGGCGAGTGAAGAGCAGCTCGAGTATACACTCGAGAATATACCGAGGAGAAAACTGAATGCAGAATAATCCAAAGGAAGAGGAGGAGCAGTTGTAAGCTTCCGCATCTTTTCGAGATTCGGGTATCCGTCTGCATGCTTTCGGGGAGAAAATGGGACATCAACTACTAAGCAGTATTCCTGAAAAGGTTTGCAGATTTCCAAGAAGATATCGAGGAATTTCACCAAATTCTCAGCCGCCTAAAAATGAGAATGGCTTCGTTTTTGCAGTGTCTGCAAGAAGTGCAAGGTGTTTTTTTTTTTTTTTGCTTTGCTCTGCTGAAAAATAATAGCTTTTACCCCAAGAAAAATGGGTGAATGTTTGGTGATTTATCGCTGAAGGAGTAAATGCAACTTCAATTAACTTGAGGAGAAGACATAATTCAACAGTCAGGAGTTGGCAGGAAAATATTGAAGTGTTCATTGAAATGTTTAAATTTTTAAGTTCGCTATTTTAACATAAAAATGATGGAAATAGTTTATACGTATTCATATGAGTTTGTTAGGTAACTAAAATTCGTCCCGTGAGAGCTAATTAAGTATAAAAATCTGGCTAGAAAATATGAATTTCATTGTTACACAACTGATATTGGAAAGGAAAAGTATTTCAATAATTTAATGAGGATTATACAATAGAATGTTTGAAAGAAGAAAGAAAAAAAAAGCCCAAGATTTTGAATTTTATGATCTCAATAAAATGCCTCAAATAGATTTTTTTTTTTTTTTTTCAAATCTTCGAAAATGTGAATAAAAGTTAACAAAAAATTTGTTCATTAACAAAGATGGCTTATATATGATTAGGTCAAAAAAAGTATAAAATGAAAATCTATGTAGTTTTAGACAGCTTAGTTACAAAAGGATTTAATGGCTTTCTCATCGGTGCAAATGGTTGTTATTTCGATTAAAATTCTCTCTTTCGGGCTCTACTTAGTTCGAAAAGACAAAATAATTTTAAACAGCAGAGTTGCAAATCTTTGTTTACACCTTGTTGATCTTTCTCGTGAACGCAGTATAGTATCAAAACCAGCTCAATTTATCAAAAACCTTCCATTTCAAAATTTGATACTTCTTGGTGGATACTCTTATCACACAAGGCGATTTGGAACGTATCCAGCTCAATTAAATCGAAAACTATGACCAAAATCGAGTTTTTTTTTCTTTTCTTTTATTTTATTTAACTTTTCTTCAACAGCTGAAATCGCAAGTGAGTTTTGTCTCCGTAAAATTTCAAAAAGTGGATTGAGCTAGTTTTGGTACTAAATGCCTCATCCAAAGGACTAGAAAGCGAAAAAAACACATGAAGGGCCAAAGATGAAAGTCACTTTTTCGTCAATTTTGAGATAAAGTCGACGTTCGATTATAACGACCGTCTCCGTCCTACAGAAAACGGTCTTCATAACAAGTGGTCGCTATAAGAGGTAGAACATAGAGTATATTGGGATACAGTTGGGGGTTTTCTCACCGGCCGCTATATTAGGATGGTCTTAATAACGAGTGGTCGTTATAACGAGCGTCGACTGTATTAACACTATCTAGGGGCTATGAAGGATTAATATCATCTGGTAGAACAACAAGGGGGGGGGGAAGATGAGAACCGACCGAAATGTGCATGAAAACTCTATTAACAACATTGGGAGTTACGAGAAATCTAACTTTGATCTTAGTTTTTCTCGAAATCGCTTTTTGGTCACTTTTATCTTTTTCCCCCTAGTCCTTCATATTTTATGTACTTTACCCACCTGAATTACACGAAAAGCTCACAAGTTAATCAAAAAATAAAATAATAACCGCAGAAGCCCCGACCCTAACATCCGAACAGTTACAACACAAATTGTAAGTTACTGCCCTCTGAAAATCCGAAATAAACATCAAAAGCAAGTAGACGTCATGAATTTTATGGGAGGAAGATGGCCAGGAATAAAACATTCAAGGGCCTCAGCACTCGGCATTCAATCTCGGAGCGTCTCTGGAGACCCATGGACGGAGAAGAGAGGGCACTACTCCGCCGCCCCCCCCCTCACTTCAGATTGAATTTATATACCGCACAAATAAGTGCGCGTTGAAAAGGAAAGTGGGAACACGGCTTTAAGGAAGGGGAGGAGGATGAGTTGGATTTCACACAGATTGCAAGGATCTTATCTGAGAACCATTTTCGGTAGATGGGGCGGTCTTTAGTTTCAGCTCTCTGTAGTTTAGTTGGGGTGGAACGCCTTTTCACGAAATGCAGTGCACTGTTAAAAAAATGTCCTGAAAATAACGAAAAAATATACGGCTGCTGAGTTGCCGGAGTGTTTCCGTTTCGTTAATTATATTTCCGTGATTTTCAAAAATGTCCGTTCGTCATTTTTCCGCTCGTCATTTTTTCGTTACTTAATTCTCTGTTCTTCATATTTTCGGTTCTTATTATCCCCGCTTATACGTTATAGGCTTATACCTATACGCTTATACTTATATATATATATATATATATATATATATATATATCAGTGGCGTATCCAGGGGGGGTGCCAAGGGACCAATGCACCCCCCAAGATTTTGTATATAAAAAATGATGGCACCGAATTTTGAAAAAACATGTAACCTTCATGTAAATATGCTTCAAGTTTTTTCAATGAAAAATACTTTATGGACACTCAAATATTGTCATATTATTTTCTGTTTTCGACAATAAGAAGCAAAACTAATTGTTATTCTGTCATTGTGGAAATGTAAGAGGAAAATGAGCGATGTATCCGCGCCTCTCACAAACATTCTTAGACGTTTATGCTTCCTTGGGGCCAATGGGTTTAAGCATTGCTCCTCCTCTTATTTTCTCTTTTTTAAAGATTATTTTGAACAAATTGTCATATTGTTTTACATCGTAAAGAAAAAATCAACAAAACACCAGCTTATTTTTTTTTTCGAAATGTGACAAATTGGATTTTTGTTTAAAAACTTATCGCACATTAAAAAAAAAAATGTTTTTTATAATAACACTTACATTGAAATATTACTGCTCATTTCATCAGTAAATTTTTACCTTGGAGAAAAAGGGATCAGTTTCTACTTTCTTTTCTCATGGGATAAAATGAAAATTTTTATTTTATTATTAAAAGTTTTATTAGAAATGAATAAATAAACAAGTTAAAATATTAATGAAGGAATGCGAATGAATGAATTAATGAATGAGCACATCTGGGATTTAAAAAAAAAGGAGTAAGTAATAGCTGAAAAACAAAACAATTTTCCAGAAAGTGCAAAATATTACAATATGTGTATGAAATTTTGAAAATGAGTTGTATATATTCCCTTTGATTTTTCAGTCTATTTATATTTGAATCGCAATCGTCCAATCGACTATAGGTTTAAGAATATAGTTAGTATATTGCTAGGTGGATGGCGCAGGAGAGTTAAAAATGTTTTAACATTCCAATTTGCCCCGTTATTTAAATCTTACCCCCATGTTCCCCAACATCTGAAGGACGTTTAAATGGACATTTTGTAGAATATGCATGAGAAAATGCGTGCATATAAGCTAAGAAAAATCTTATCTTTGATGAAACAAAAATAATCATAAAATAAAACTTCATAAAAACCAAAATGTACAAAAAATTTCATTTTGGTAGTCTCTGACCTTCAAAAATATTTTTTATCATGCAACTCTATTTTTTTTAATTATAAATGACCTATCAATTTTCCGATGAAGACCTGAGTGCTTTTGGCTTGAGATTTTTTTTCGTAATATGTTTATTGTTCTTGCATGATATTCATTTTTGTGGGGAAAAAAAAAAAAAAAAACAATCTTTGAGCAATGTTCAATAGAAAAAATTAAATCGAAATACTACGTTTTTAAAGTTCCACCATATTTCTTGATTTTTTTTTCTTTCTCATCACAGTGTCGATGTTCGATGTGCACCCCCCAAAATCAATTCCTAGATACGCCACTGATATATATATATATATATTGAACACTGAAATAACATAAAAGTGACAAGAATGCAGTTTGTCGACAGAAAAGTAGAATAACGAAAAAAGGAGCATATATATAAGACAAAATGATAAGACAAAAATGTAAACGTTAAAACTCTTACGAATTTTGCTTTTTAGAAAAAGTTTGAAAATGTCCGCTCATACTTAAAGCAAAATCCGGTGCATGAGTTCAACCTCTTAAACATCTTGCATTTAAAAAAAAAAAAAAATACTAGAATTGGCTTTTTTTTTTTCATTAAAAATTTTAGTTCATTAAAATAACATGATTTTTTTTTTTTTTTTTTGAAAAGATTACATCAATCTCGCATAAACTACTCAAATATTTTGAAGATGGAATGATCAATGCATAGTATTTCTGAGCGCATAACTTCAAAACATTAAAAAGTTTTAACAGTATGCATTTTTAAAAAAATATTTTTTCTTAAGTTTAAATAAAAATTAAGTTCTTTCGAAAGTTTTTTTTTTTCCTTTCTGAATTTGAAACATTCGTGGTTCCTTTGAAAAAAAATCCTGTATTTTTACTGATTTCCTCTATTTTCATATATTTACGTTATGGTGTTCATAGTGATCAACACTTTAAGAAATGCACTCTAAAAATTGACGATATTTTCTTTGTTTTTGATGAAATCGCTTCCATGCATATGCCCCGAGCTAACATTTCGTCAAATTGAAGAAACTGCTTTGTCACTTTTTTGGGGATGAATTTCGTCAAATGTAGCGAAATATTTCTTTATCCTAATTTCGTCAAATTGACAATCATTTTCGTAGTTTTGACAGTATTAATTTTGTCACATTAATTTCGTTGTAGTTGAGCAAGTTAGTTAGATTATTCGATTTTTGAGTGTTCCGTTGTTTTATTTCAGTTGATATTTTAATCATAACTCATAATTTCTCTCTTTTTACATGTAGTCTCCCACAACATAAAAATATAAGAAATTGTAGAGGAAAAGAGGCACATGACAAAATTCGACTTTATCAATGTAGAAATTCACATGTTTAATTTCTTTTAAAAAGGCAGCAGTTAATTCTTTATCATTAACTACTTATTAATTATTTTACTCTGTTAACAATGTAGGAATAAAATTATTAGAATCAATGCAGTAAATCACAAGAAAACAGTACTTGCACAGCTCATGAATGCAGTTAATTAATAGATCAATAGGTTGCTGTAAGGAACACATTGCATTTTCTGAAAATTATTATTTTTTATTATTTTAATGCACGATAGCTCTGATTTGACTTTCCAAACTTTTGATGATATTGAAATAAACACTTATACATTGTTTTTTCGTTTATTTTTTAATATGTTTTGAACTGAAGATGAAAACAGATGTGTAAATAAAGTAAAATCATTAAGGAAAAAAGCTTAGTTTTGGGACTAAACCTTTAAATCTTTATGGAAAATTACAAAAATCATTTTACTAACCCTCAGCACTCATAGTAAGTATGTAATATGTATGTAAGTAAGTAATATGTAACTCTTAAATGTCTAGAAGTTTACATCATGCAATAACTAACGATTAAGTCTAGACTCAAACAAAAAAAAAAAACAATAATAACAAAACTAAAAACATGATAAAAATTGATTGAGCAAGAGCTATTCTTACCTCAGGAATTCATACCCTCTATTCTCTATCTGGAAAAACGTGACAAAAAAGGCAACTAAAAAGTGTGTGGATTTTAAAGTATACTCACACACCCTTTTGTTGCCCATTTTGATTAATCCAACTGCGATTAGTTGTGGACTGATAAACCAAATGTTCTTTAAAAATGTCGGGCAAGGGAGATACGGTATACAGAATCCTCACATGATTTCCAGGTGCGTGAAAAGTTCCAATCTGTTTTTCACAAGTCAGTTTTACTAACGGCACAATGACACAAAGTAATCGCTACTCGAACGCTATATTAAACCAGCCGACGTACCGCTATATAAAACCAGCCGTCAAAGCAATCTCAAATTAAAACAAAATGGCTTTACAAGAAATATCACGACACAACAGACACGAATAAAATTATCCGTTCGAACTCGATATGTTTAGGCGTCCATCTTACTTCCGCGTCTCTCGCAGGAAGCTGTAATACGCATAACGGCTCTCTGCATGTTATAAGTTTTTGCGCCTTGTACTTAGACCTACCAATCATAATGCAGGAACCATATACGCAGCAACCTCAATACCGGGGAAATTCCGTTTTTTTTTTTCTCCAACTCGGTGTTTCACGGAATATATCTGTTTCTTTAAGGAAAAGATACGTTTTGAAGCGAAAACGGAAATTTCCTGTCAAAATCAGTAAAGAAATGTCCTGAAAATTCAGGTTTTTTTTAACAGTGTGGAACTTTTACTTGACACGCGGACAACTCGACAATCTCAATAGGTCGACAGTTATTTTTTCCAATGGTTGGTTCAATGCTAATTTCAATGGGTGCAAACCTGTCTAACTTGGCACAAATTTACGAGAACCTCTATGAGTCGACACAAACTTGCAGTTTCAGTCCATTTTTTCTACCGATATTCTTTCACATTGACCATTTCTGAGAATTTTGCTGCGAATAGGTCAGACAATTCACTGTTTTCTGGGAAGAGATCTTTTTGAGAATTCCCACTAGTGCCCAGAGGAAACAGCCACCATGCTTTGTGCTGTTGGTGAAGCCTCAGGGTAAGTCTTTGCTACGAAACATTCATTCGTAAACGCGATGGAGCCGGCCGCACTGTCACAATGAAAACAAGGTGTGAATAGGTTATATTGCTCATAATAAAGTGCTTTTGAGCTTACATATAAGCTGAAAGCAAACATGAGTGAAATAGCTACTGAGAAATGGTTTCGTTCATTTATGAATAGAGATTTTTCACGTCTGTTCGCGCAGCTCATGCAACTAGCCTTTCAAGAGTAACAAGCTACAATAAAACAAATAAAGGTGGAATCTTTCTTTGATACTTGAGAATTGTTATGAACAGACACGGCTATGACCCACAGGATGTGCGTAATGTTGCCAAAGCAGACGTTACGAAATTCCAAAAACCTGATATTGTTGCAAGACTTGGTATAAGGCTACTTCAACTGAACGATGCACATTGCTAAGTGTTAAACTTCCCCAGATGAAGGTTCTGTTGAATTACGTTTAATATTACTTGAAATTAAAAGTGATCTAGACTGTTTTGCTGTATTTTTGAACTTGTCACAACCGACCTCAAGCACTGTCACAACCGCCCCTGGGGTGGGGTCGGGGCCCTTGGGATGGGGTGGGGTGGGGTCGGGGTTCGGGAAAAGTCACAACCGACCCCACCCCAGGGGCGGTTGTGACTTTTCCTTTTTTGTTTAATTTGGTCCTGTGAGTTAACTATTGTACTCAAGAAGAAAATTTTAGTATTTATAAGCAGGCAAATATACACTTTAACATAAAAACAACTTTAAACCAGTTCACAGGCATTTCTATGGGATCTATGGGGGAGCAAATGAAAATTGTCACAACCGTTCCCAGTCTCCCCTACCAAGAACAGTCCAGAACAGAAACAAGGCAGCACCAGCGCGACATATGTTTTTCAAATAAGAGTGTGAGCCTGAGCAGGGCTTTTCTCTTTGACAAGGAGCTCTTATCACTCTTTAAAAATCAAGAATTTTATTCCTAATAAGGTATTCAAAATTGTCCTATTTATTTCGTTACGTTCTTTTCAACCAAAAAAAAGAAGACTGAAAGGAAAAATCATTCACTGAAATTAATTTTTATAACTTTTATGATACAGATGGAAAGCACTAATGAATAACCAATACAGGAAACACTACAGTAGTTGAAGTTATGAAACCTCAGTAAGTTGACACCCGCTATAGTCGACATATTTTCATAGTACCGTGGGGAAGGGGGGAGGCGAGTTAACGAGGCTCCACTGCATTACCTTTGACTATTAAAGTTAATTCTGGTTATAAGTTATACAGAGTTGACTTAACTATTATACTCATACAATTACCGATAGCACTATCGAAAATTACAGCAAGTTTTTCAGAGAATCAAAAAAAAATTATATAATTTCGATTAAAGAAAACTTATGAAATACAATCATCGCAATCCGATCTACCAAGGGGGAATGAAAAGAAAAAAACAGTGAAATTGATTTTCATACAAAAAATAAACAAAACCATTCTTTCCCAAAATAAATAGAAAAATAGTTTAACGACTTTCAGTGGCAGTGAATTTCTTCATTAAGCTTTATCTCCTTTTTCCTGCACAATAATCTCCAAAATCTAAAATTCATATTAATATTCCTTCCCTCTGGCTATGTTTTTTTTCTTGTTTTCCCTTCCCTGCTCCGCAACATCAATGCTATCTTTTGCGTGTTCCACGTAAAGTTAACAGTTTCAGTGAATTTTCGCCATTTTGGAATGATTATCAGCAAATTGGCAATTTAATCACCGCAGAATTTCCCAGAAGTCATTACAAACTAATTACGATACGTGCTTCTCCCCCCGGCCGTTATTTTTCTTTCAGTTTGGCAGAAATTACTTTCGGCTGATTTCGAAAAACGAAAAAATAAACTAAAAGTAAGAATTAAAGTAAAATTAATACAAGTAAAATTCCGGAATTTCAGTTTTTAATTCCCAAGCAATGGATTACTTCGACTAAGAGAGACTAACTCGTAAAAGCAGGGGTGCCCACAGGGGGAGATTATGGCGCAAGTTGCGCCACCAAAATTTTTGGGGGGGATTTTTAAACTAATTTATTTGTTTATTTAAATTATGTATTAATTTATTTTTTAATTTAAATTACTTACTGATTTTTTTTCAAATAAAAATTATTCATTATTTCATTTTTTCAATTTAAATTATTTCTTAAATTTGTTTATTACTATTTTTTATTTATTTATTTATCTGTTGTGTGTGTGTGTATGTGATTGGAATCTCTGGAAAAAAGGAACAAAAAGCGATTTTATTCTGCGCATAATTAGAGCTTTTAAAAAAGTAATAATGTATAAAATATATAGTTATAATCTTAATAAATAAATAAATATTAAATAAATAAATAAATAATATTAAAAAATAAATAAATAATGTTTAAAAAAATAAAAAATAATAAAAAAGGGTAAAAAATAATAAAAATAAAAAGCGCAAGGGGGTGAGAAAATTTGGGGGGGGGGGGGGAATTTGCGCCATTGAGCTTGGGGGGATGGGCACTAGGGTGGTCCTTATTTTCGAAGGTCAAAAATATTGTGGTCTCACCCCTTAATCTGGTTCCATTTGGGGAAAAAATGAATCACCTAAAATTTTAGCTCATTTAAACAATATTTAGAGGTAGCTCAATGACCCTGAACTTTCACCAAAACGTTAATTTTCACGCAATTCTGAAGTTTCTTCAATTTATTTATTTATATGCATTTACATGTTTATACATTATTTTTATATTTATTTATATTGCATTTATATATCTATTTACTCATAATAGAAAACATAGTTTTCTCAAATTTCAAGTAAAAGACTAAAAAACAAAGGTAAAACTTCACGAGATTATCACGTGCAAAAATGCGTATGACTCAACCTCAGTTTCATTTTGTAGATACTTATGCAACACAATGAACTGTATCAATGGTAACTAGTTCTTCTGAGTTCTTTGTTTGCTTGTGATTGGGTTCCTACCAGAGAAAATGGTAGCTATAAATCTTATTTTCAATGAAGTGTGCTATATTCTGAAATAAAAATAAGCATAATATTTGAACTAGAATTAGAGACTAGTGAGACAAAATTGAATTGTAACAATGGAAAGATCCATGAAAAATTATCGAAGAATAGATTACAGAAAGCAAAAGTGCTAGGAGAGAGTAAAGTGCGGTTGAATTAAAACCTTCTTTAGATGATCATGGTATAGATGAAATTTTTGACACTGAAAAAAATAAATAAATCACAAGCAGATCTTTCGTGCTCAAAACCTTCTAAAGGAGAACGATTTAATATCCTGACACCACCATTGTCCTCTGCACTAGATCGTGCAAAGGAATCAAATGGTAATGCAGTATACCTTTATTGCAGAAACTGAAAGGACTATAGGACACAACATTGAAGAAAATTCTGTCAATAGATCTTCCATTCGAAGGCTTAAAAAAGAACAGAGCTAAGCTAACTCATAGACTTTAGAAAGAATTTCAAGTACCATTTCTTTTAACTGTTCATTGGCATGGCAAACTTTTGCCTGAGTTAACGGGCAAAGAAAAATGAGATGTCTTGCCTAATGCCTTTTTTAGTTTCAGAAAGCCAAATTTCTAAACTACTTTCAATTGGCAAGTTACTACCTGGAACTGGAGAAGCTCTCGTATCTGCAGTTTATGAAGCAATGCACGACTGGGATCGCAAGGGATTGCAAGAGTAGAGTGAGAGCAATTAGTGCTAATACAACAAGTTCAAACACAGGTCAAAATAAAGGTGCCTGTTCTCTTCTTGAGCTGAAAATTCAAAGAGAATTTCTGTATTGCGCATGTCGTCGTCATATTATGGAACTAATCACACGATCAGTTTTTGATGTCTGCATGGGGTCAAGTTCTGCTCCTGAAGTTCCACTTTTTAAAAGATTTCTATCATCATGGAAATTAATTAACAGGGAGAACTTCCAAATTGGAGTAAATGATGAAGTTGTTGCAGGTTTTGTTCTTGATATTAAAGACGGTATGCTTGCATTTTGTAATGGGTATTTGTAAAATTTTCAGCCAAAAATGTATTGCAAGGAAATCCTTCAATTAGTCGTTATATTTCTTGGAGGCGGTTCTCCACTAGGAGTAAAATTTTTGGCACCAGGTGCTGTCCATCATTCTCGCTGGATGTCAGAAGCATAAGCGTAGCGTCGGGGGGGCACAGGGGGGCACGTGCCCCCCCAACTTGTTGGGCACTTGTTCTTTAGAACCTGAAATTTTATGAAATCAGAAGGAAAATAATCGTCGGAATATCATTTGCAGTTATTTTCCTTTATTTTGTCTTTGAATTATTACCCACATGTATGTGGGTGAAGGGGGGGGGGGGCACGGAAGAATTCCGATTCTTCGTCGAAATTTTCAGTGTTTGGCACCAAATTTTTCCCGAAATTGGGGGACGAAAATCATCAGAAAGATTATTTCCATTTATGAGCCAAAACTATTGTCTGAAGGATTTTTTCTTTTGCCTAAAACAGTCCTTAGGATTGCTAGTATTGTTTAATGTAAGGCCTCTGGGGATGTTTTGCCCCCTCCCCCGTCCAATTTCTGGGGGTCACATTTTATTGTGACCTCCTCCAAGTGTGTGCCATTACTAAAATAAGAATTTATAGAATTATAAAAGCATAAAATCATACTATTTTTTCTGCTCCCATTCAAGGCATATTTTTTTAGTTCGATGTAACTACTAACTATGCTAAAAAATAATTTTAATTTGAAAATATTATTTTCACGAAATCTGGCTCATTGTAAGAGGGAGAGAGAGAGAGATGGAAAAAAGATGTATGATGCCTTTCTTTTATCTCACTGCCATGTAATGCAATGAAAAAAAAAAACAATTTATTCAACTATGGGATATCTGTATAGAATTTAATTATCTTTCTTCACAAATCAAAAATTTAAATTTTTTATTTGTTCCTTTCAAGCATTTCTCATTCATAATCATACCAGAAAAAAATTAAGTGCTAAATTCATGAAAGTAACAAGAAAAGTCTTACAGTGCACAATGCAACAAAATACACCATTTATTCTTGTCTAAAAACTACTTTGCATTACGTAATTTGTGTAGAAGTAGATAATTTGAATGTATAAGTCTTGTCTCAAATTGATTTATAAACTTCTTACTTAAATACTATGGCAAGTAAAAATATTTGGGCATATATTTATAATCGTTTTCGGTACAGATTGTTTTTTTTTTTTTTTTTTTCAGAACTCATTTTCGAATATTTTCAAGTTGTATCATTGTAATATGACAATTTTCCTAGCTGATAATTTGCAAAAATGTAACACATATAATTATTTTAACTGATATATTGCTGTATTCTTTTTTTAAAAGCAAACAATTTAAATTTATAGAATTTTTTACTATTATTTTGCTTTAATTGTGTTTTTATAATTTTAATGAGTGCGTTTTGAATGACATTTTGATCCCCTGTGTCTCTTTTTTTTTTTTTTTTTTTTTGAGTAAGTGATATATTTCTTCATTTCTTCCAATATTGGATATCGAACTTGACTCACTAGGGTCAAAGGTAGTGTTCCTAACCGCTAGATCACATGGGATTGTTAGTATAAAAATAACTTTATGAAGTGCCTCATTTCAGAAATTTTTCAGGTATAGTATTTTTTTCTCCTCTCCCCCCCTCTCTCATGCTTCAATTACTAATCGATTATCGTCAACGATTTGTCAAAACGCAAACCGATCTTATTTAGATCGAACGGTTAACTAGTAAGGGATGTTTGTTTGCCTCTTTTTTCTCATATTTTTGTCATCTCAATTACTTCATATAAGGCCTCAAAATGCTTAATTTTGTATCTATTTTTTAAATTTCTCTCGGGGGAGAATCCCCCGGACCCCCGTGATATTGGGAATATTCTACTCTACACTCCACTTAAAAAAGGGGTAATTGTATCATTCTTCTGATACCCATCCCACTACTAGGTCAATTAAAAAAAAAAAAAAAACAGAAAAAGACAGCGATAACATCAAAAAGAGAGACAAGGCATATGTGGGGGGGGGGGAGGTCCGCGAAAAAGACACACTAAGTAAACAAATGGTCGGTTTTGCTACACCAATTTTCTTAAAATTAAAAGGGGCTTGATGGGGCTACGGGCCTAGTTGAATCTAAATCCGCCCTGGTTACTGAGGGGGAAAAAATGGATTAATGGTGTGTGCAATTCATTGGAAAAGTAAGAACGAATTTTCCTCCAACGAATAATCTAAGGGGAAAAAGGGGGGGGCGCAAAATCTTTTTGGAGTGTAGGCGGAGCCTACACTCCAAAAATTCCAGACCTGTGCCCCCCCAAAACTTTTGGTCACGCTACGCCTATGGTCAGAAGTCATATATAGCATGAAAATATCGATGTTTAAAAATCACAGTTCAAGCTCACAGCAAGAGAAGAGGAAGATTTACGTGGTATTTGCATATTTGTTGCTAGAGTATATCTTAAGATCTGGATAATTGCTCTAGTAGAATCTGATGCACCCTTTAATGACTTTCGTCTACTAAACACACTCTTAGATTATTCACACATAAATAACAATATTTCAACAGCTGTATCTCAAAACTTTGCAAAAACCTCTTTGGTTTGAAGATTTAATAGCATTAGTTATATTCAACAATAACGTGCCTCTTTCTACAAAACGCCAGATGGTGAAAACTATTTAAGATGTGAAGAGTCAAAATAATCCTCCAAAACGTGCTACTATAAATTTTGAAAACATTCAAAGAAAAAAGTTTTGAGGATTTTGTGACAAAAAGATGAATTAAGTTTTAACAGATGGGAATTCCAAATGTGTTCCTTAAAGTCGACACACTTAATTGGAATGACAGACTAGATTTTCATCAAGGTTGAAAAATTTTGAAATCTATGGCAGTCATAAATGATTATGCTGAACGTGGTATAGTACTTATTCAAGAGTTCTCAGTGGCTTATTAACAAAAGATAAGTCTCAATTCCAATTCTTAATGTAAGTGGTTGAGGAGCACGAAAGTGAATATCCAGACAGTCACAAACAAACACTGTTAAGCGCCATATCGTCTATGGTAAAACAATAACGTTATTACTTTTTATTGTATTTGAACCAATTACTTATACATTTTCTTTATTCATATCTATCTTTTATAACAGCAGAAAGTAAAATGATTTTAAAAAAGCTTTGTTTTGTTTCCATGATAACATTGCCTTATTAACCTATATACTGTCAACTTCAAGCTCATTGAGCTACCTCTAAATTTTAATTTTTTTTGCTAAAACTTTTTGCAGTTCATTTTCTCCCTAAAAGGAACCATATTGGGGGGTGAGACCGAAAAAAAAATCGAAATTTTAAAAATCATGCCTTTTAAGGACCACCCTAATGGGCACCCCTGCGTAAAAGAGTGTTTCTTCTTTTGTATTTCACACAACGCCAGAGTTCCATGGATATCACTCAACTAAAACTAACTAAGCTAAACGTTCACTCTTCCCTTTAATTCATATCAGTCATTTAAACTATCTATAACAAGTACTTAAATTTAAAAAAATTAAAAATGCTGACCGCATATCATGATTTACTTCCCGCATCAAAACGCATTTCAAATTTATTTATTTATTTATTTGATCAACAACAATTGCTTGGTGCTTTCTTTTCGGACCTCAAACTTCGTGTAGTCCCTCTTTCCGATTGGCAGTCTGCCAATGTCTCCCGTCCCGGTGCTCCACCAGCCCAGACCTGCTCACCAGCCCTTGCAGCAAATGATGGAGCAGAAACAGAGTCTGCAACAGTCCCGCTGCATCACCATGCAGGACATGGTGGTACACCACGATGTCCTGTAAGGTGGTGAAGTATCACTCACACACACACACACACACACACACACACACACACACCTATCGCAATTCGTCACTTGGAAAAACATAATTTGAATTCAGTGCGACAAATTCAAATACCTTTTTTCTTATTCTTTTTCCTTTTTTTCCGTGAAGACATGGGAAACACGAAAAAGAAAAGATAATCATTGCAATCATTACTAGTTGAATTTGTTAGTCATAAAAGAAGAATATGGGAGGGGGGGGGAATAGAAAATCCTTTTAAAAGAAATTACAAAATGTTTTGTGCTATCAGACGAAACTTGCCCCAAATATAGCCAACTTTCTCAAAGAGATAATAGCCCACAAATATACAAAGTCAGTTACATCACTAGATTTCCTAGTAAATCTGAAAAACTCTTTCGATTTTAAAGACAAAAACTTGAGATTCCTGCTAAACCAGAGAATAGAGAAATTAATAGCATCAGGAATCGAAGTTCAGAGCATCATTTACCGAAAGCATCATCAATTAAACCGACCGCATCACCAAGAACCTGATTACTACTACTCCAGGAACAACCACTATTTTTGGCGCTCTTCTCTTAACCTTGGCGAAGACGGAATCTGTTACCCTGTCAACTAACTTCGTTTCCCAAACAGGGAAGTTCCATTCTTCCTCCCGAGCATCCGATCCATTTTAATTCTCCCTCGCCCTGACAAGCAATCGCCATGAGTGCCTTAAATGGAGTGGCAGGAATGGTCATTTCGAAATGGAATTTTCCGGAAATAAAAATTCCTCACTCTGTCAAATA
>JAXGGA010012643.1:0-38051 GCA_038373865.1 Uloborus plumipes
ACCACATGAAGCAAAACTTTATATAAAAATAAAGCTGTATAGAATTATATGAGCAGATCATTCAAAAGCACATACATATGTAACATCTATAAATTATGTATAATAATGTGTATATTAATGTGTTGTGCTAAAAGTACACAGTGCACTTTATCTTAAATAGTTCTAAAGCAAAAGTTCTCTTCATTTTATTCAATCAAGTCCAGGGCCAGACTGACTAAAAGTGATGTCCAAGGACGAAAATACTTTAGGGGCCCCTTTCTATGTTCTGCCTTTTAAAGTCAACAAAAAAAATATTTTAACTTTTTCGCAATTGGCGATACAAACCTTTTTTGGGGATCATTATATGTAGCTCTGCAAGGCCCTATGCAGTTGCACTATATGTATTATGTCTAGCCCTGATATTGCTTTTTTATATCCATTTTAGCTCAAGAGTTTTATAGCTAATTCTCAAAAAAGAAATATTTTTTACTTACATTAAATGAACTAAATAAGATAAATACTATTCAAAAAGCATCAAAAGAGATTTTTTTTTTATTTTTCAATTTATGAATCATTATTTTTTTCTTAAAAATACATAATTCTTTAATGCTGTGCATCAGTTTTTTGAAAATTAGGGGCCCCTTAGGAAGATGAGGCCCTAGTTCCAGGGCTAGTTGGCCTGTGCCATAATCAGGCCCTAATCTAGTCAGACGTTAAATCGCAAAATCAGTACCTTCACTTTTTTTTCAACGAATGAAAAAATTACTTTCGTTTTTCCTCTTTGAGAATGATTGTCTTGAAATGAATGGTATTTAACTTGCCAGAGTGCACACCCGGACGATTCGGCACTAACTGCGCATCTGCTTGCCACTGTCACCGAAACTCTTCGACACCTTGTGACAAAATCACCGGCTTCTGTGAAGGAGATTGCGAAGCAGGTTTCATGGGTAAAGACTGCCAGACTTGTGAGTACTCTTCTTCCTTTACAGTAATAGTAGAACGTAGCTAGTACAGTCATAGTACTATTCTTGGTATTATGTTTCTTATGATATTGTTTTAGTTCTGATGCTACACTGCAAAAAATAAACCGTTGTTTTTACAGTACTAGCTGCCAGTGCAGCTAGATTAGCTTCCTGCGGCATGTTGATGCATAACGTGCCCCTTCTCTAACTCTTACCTCATTTTGAAGTTATATTATTTGATAGAATTTAATGTTCATTCGATTTCAAGACATACCACGCACGTGGCCCGGCGTTGCACGGGCACTTCGTGCCATGAAAGTAGTAAGGAAATTTTCAAGAAACTACTCCCCGCCAAGGCGGCTCGCTAACAGGCGCTTCACGCCTTCACTTTTTTCCTGCATCAAAAAAATCATACGAATTATTGAGATGCTACGTGTCTTCAAGATGGTGAGGAGAGTTTCAGCGTTACCATCGAAACTCCAAGCCTTCTGTCTGAAACGGTTGCTAGGGACTACGTCATCACATTGGGGCCAGTTTCTTTCATTTTCCAGCTTGTTATTATACGCAAAACCCATTCAAACTAGCTAGAAGAATCTTATTCCAGTTGGATTTTATCACCAAAACCTTCATTTGGATTATAAAAGGTAAGTTGTGCTTTCTTTCATGCATCATATTCCTTTATAATCTTGAAATTAACTTATTTTTAAGTACTAACTGAGATTTCCGATAGTTTCCGGATTAGTTGACTGAGCTTTAAATTTACTTGATCTATTTCAGACTTTCTGTGCGAAATTTAAATATTTATTCATGGAAAATGCTTGCCTAATTGAAATTTCTTTTCCGGATTGTAAAAGCTGTACTTTTTCAAAATGTAACCGCCAGGTTCGAAAGTTAAGTCAAGAAGCTAGCTAAACTAACCATTTTCCTAAACCATATCCAACGATTTCGTAATGAAATGAAGTTGATGTATTACCTGTTGAAGGATTACAAAATATTTAAAGCGTTTAGAGTAATGCATTGACAAACACTTAGTATCTATTCGAAACTCAAATACAACCTACCGATGAAATATCTATGCGCAGCCATTTTCAGTAAAGTAATCCATTCCTAGCAAAACACTCAAGTCCTTCGTGTGCTGTATGATAAATATGCTGTGATATTTACATTGTAAATTGACAGATTTAATGATAAGAATTTTACTAATACTTGGTTTTGGCACGTTTTTAAAAAGTTTGCTGAAAGTAAAATATGTACCGATTTATATTGTATCTTCGACAATTAATTTCGCCAAAAATTTGCAAAAGCCATTTAGGTAAAATCTTCTTTTTCCAAACCTTAAAACTTGAGTTAATAAAATTAAAAGTTTTTTTTGTCAATATTTTTTTTTTTTTTTTTGTTTGATGTGATTTCAAGTTCGCTAATTTTACGCTAGTCAATGAAAGTAAAATTTTTGGCGAAATTTCAAAAGCCATTTAACAATATTAACACAATTATCTCAAATTTGAAGAAATTGGTCAACGAAATAAATGAAGCTATAAAACAAAATTAAAACTAACATAAATGTTGCGCTAAACATTTTGGAAAACGTTTAAGTGGTGATTTTTGGCGCAATTTTATGATTGCGAAAACTATCGCACATTTAGACGAGTTTTGGTTTGGCGAAATTTTAACTGCTCCATGAATATTTTATAGTTCTAAATGGTTTTCGGAGGATTGGTTTGCAAAAAAAAAAAAGTTTGCGAGTCAAGAAATTGAGCCAAATTTTTAGCTGCGCCAACAACCAACATTGTCGAAACTCTTCATTGTACCTTTAAATTTAGAGCAATACATAAGGGCCGACAACCTACATTTGATCTCAACTAAAGAAATAATGAAGAAGCAAACAAACTGATATTAAACGTTTACTACAAATTGCGCTTTTGTAAAGAAAAATCAAGCATGAATAAAACCTTACTTATTAGGAAAAAAAAAGCTAAAAAATAATTCTAGTAAGCTGCCCACAATTTCTACTTCTCTCAGCATCATGATCATGAATATCCATTACGTATTAATATGTGTCAAAACCATTAAAGTATTTTCTTATGAATAATACTGAACTTTCAATTATAAATACAAATAATAAAATCATATAAATTTTTAAGCTTAGGGCAGACATTTTAAAATTTTGTAATTTACTGACAGTAATGTCATAAGTTTTGAGCTTTTGACAGATTTAATTAGAATAGGAAAAATTAAATAAAACTTTTTTTAAACCTATTAGTAGTAGCAGTTTAAAACCTATTAGTACAGGTAATTTTAACAAGCATGATTTGTGTTTTGTACTAATGAACATTTATATCATTACTTGATCATAACATTTTTTTCATTCCTGAATTTTTTCAGACCGACTGGAAAAGAATGCCAAACAAGTGCTCGATTTCTAAATATAGAAGAAACTATGATGAGAAAAATAAAGCTCATATTTTTTTTCGTTCCCTTGAGATCTTTGTAATTTATGAAAAAATACACTGACATGTAAATAAATATTTTTTAGAATTGTGCTTTGTATATTCATTTCAGAAAAGTTTTTTTGATCTAAAAGTTTGATTTTCTTGTTTTCAAAATAAACAATTTTCCAACCGAGAAAAGGTTAGTAAAAACGAACCAATAATAAGCGCCAATATAATCCACTGGCCTCAAGTGAGTGACGTCAGAAATCAGACAGAAGGCTTGGAGTTTCGATGGTAACGGTTTCAGTAAGTTCAGCTCGCTCAAATTAAAAAAGCAGACATAGATACTCAGTTTTTAACATAAGTAGATGGCTTTTCAACAAATAAATGTTTAAAAATATTACCAGTAGCTAGCGATAAAAATACTACGTAAGTAACCCGCTTATGAGTTTCGTGTTTGATTTAGTTAAGCCTTCATTCCAAATTCTCATTATCATTGTTATCACTGTTTCATAGCAACGACGGTTTGCACGAATGGATTTCATATTTAATCATTTATTAGGCTTAATCGCTTTAAACTTGACTACTTATTAATTGATATCTTCGCTAATTAAAATCGTATAATCATATAGATTGAAACTAATGAAGCCTGAAAAATTACCTATCTATCGGTACCTGGTTCGACTTTCAGTTCATTGGCGTTCAGGAGAAATAAGCGTGACATAGAAAGATAGAAAGAAAGATAGTTAGAAAGATAGTTAGAAAGATACTCAGTTTTTAATATAAGTAGATAATACTGGCAGCAGAGGTTCCAGTTTAAAACTACCATTTACAGTAATAAACTGTAAAATTATCAATTTTGCAGTTTATTTCTGTAAAGCAGCAATTTTAGTTTATTATCACAATTTTACAGTTTATCACCACAAAACTACCTGTATTATACTGAAAAAACAGCTGTATAATACTGGCAGCAAAGGTTCCAGTTTAAAATTGTAAAATGCACAGTAATAACCTGTAAAATTAGCAATTTTACAATTTATTAGTGTAAAATTAGCAGTTTTTACAGTTTATTACTATAAAATTAGCAATTTTTACAGTTTATGACTATAAAATTAGCTGTATTATACTTTAGAAACAACATCTATTTTTTGCAGTGTAAGATCGCTAGTTTTTTTTCTTCGGTTGATTAATATGAATAACTATATGTGTTACTAGGTGACCCGTGCGGAATTCCACAAAAAAAAAAAAAAAAAAAAAAAACTCTAAACTTAAAATTTAATACGACAATTTTTATTATCTTCATTTGCACAACATCGCCATCTACTGCCGTCGTTCTGACAACTTTTCAAAAAGATCAAAGACACGTTCACTTTTACAACTACTACAAAAGTGATACCCTATATTAAAATCAAATACCCAAGGCTACTACTAAACTAAATACTAACGTTATCGCAAAACTACCATAGTATTTTGAAACAATAAAAGTTACAATTAAGGTTTACCGAGCTAAGCCTTGGCTTGAAATGTCGCATTTAAAATTGATTTGAACAACAATGCAACGATTTTAACAGTTGAGCAAAAAATTTAACTTTTTCAAACTTCAATCTCTTATAAGTCGCTTAAACGTGGATTTTCGAGATTCTCGTTACGCGGCGCTAGCGGAGAAACGTTCTAAAGAACGCATTTTTTTTAATCTTTCGAATGAAATCAAAATGGAGACGATACGACAATTATTTCGCTAGATAGAGTCAATTTTGTGCCCAAAAATTGAAGTTCGAATAAAAAACGAACCGACACTTTTTAGAGGGTGGGTCTAATTTTCGTCAATAGCCCGCGGGATAAGCTTCAAAATCATAAATTTTCTTGCAATTCGATAAAGAAATGAGGGAGTTTCGACCGGGTATAGGATTCGGCTTAGAGAAATAATATATGGA
Source organism: Uloborus plumipes (assembly GCA_038373865.1). Taxonomy (NCBI): domain Eukaryota; kingdom Metazoa; phylum Arthropoda; class Arachnida; order Araneae; family Uloboridae; genus Uloborus; species Uloborus plumipes. Next base: position 5,305 of record JAXGGA010012643.1, read on the forward strand.
GATTGTTTATTTGCTGGTTTTACAGTACTTACCACGAACACCATTTGCTTATGAGTTTAAATTTTAGCTTTTGGAAAATAATATTCTATTTGAAACTTAACTCAAAAGTTTAACGTCTCCTAAAATTAATTTTTTAACTAAAACATTTTTAAAATGTTAATATTAGTTATTTTAAACTTATTACTTTTAATTAAAACTTCTAAAATAGTTTTTATTACTATTACTTTGTCCTCCTGTGAACTGTGGAGTAGTATAGTTGGCGCACTGGACCATTTTACTCCTGCTGCTCGGTTTACAATACTCGCACTAAAGTCAAAGTTACTAATCATACGGAAACTACGCCCAATTTAAAAAAATGGAAACAATTGCTGAGTTTCTTTTCTGATAAAAGAAAACTGCATAACATCGGCTGTACGTCAGAACCAGAACGACGTAAGTCCAAAAATGGTGATTTTCACTTTATTACTGCATTGCATATAGAATCTTACTCCGTATCGACCCATGAGAACATTATTCTGTAAAAGAAATTCCTTCACAATTATATTCAGCCGCGTTAAAAGAGCGCGAGTCCCATCCTTAGCATGCAATCGACAATTGTTTTCGCCTTCTGCTAAAAAGTTACGAAACTGGACTTACGTTAATCTGGTTCTGAGGTACAGTGTTAACGCTTTTGATGGAATATTGGACAGTTATTACAAGTTTCATCTGTATAACATTATGAATATTGCAATACACCGCCAACTCGGCTATTTCGCGAAAAAACCGAGTTGGCGGTGTATTACATGTTTCTGCCTTAGCCCTTGCTTAGGGGCGGTTACTCACTGCTTTATATTATGAATATTGTTTTATAAGAAATATTGCTTCAGTGAAAAATTGGGAAATTTTAAGGAAAATTCCATTCATTTATTATGATTTTTTAATTTGTGTAAATGTAAACACATAGATAGAAGTACGTAGTTTTCGGCACAATCTTGGCTCGTAAATGTTCGTTCCTTTTACTCAAATTTTCTATGCAATGTATTAGGATTTCGTAAAATTTCTATTCACAGTGTGTCCACAAAATACATACGGAGTCAACTGCGTAAATCAGTGCATCTGTGGCAATGGCGGAATCTGCAACCGCGTCGATGGTTCTTGCAAATGTGAAGGGAGATGGAGAGGTTTGACTTGCAACGAAAGTAAGTGCCAGCATCATGCTACAAGCAAAGTATACTCATGTTTGATATAAGTCAAGTTTAAGCTTGCTGTAAAGAAATGATTGATGCAACTCAAAATTTCTTGAATATAGTACTTGAATTTTATGAACATGTCCAAAAACAATAAATTAAAATATAACATTAAAATTATTCAGAAAGCTGAAAAGCAAAATTTGAGTTTGAAGCCAATTTTTGTGAGAGAATTTACACTTGAGTTATATAAAAACCTTTTCAGGAACAAAAATAGCAAAAAAAAGAAAAACGATCATTAAATCTTAAAGATGAATGGTTCTCAAAAACATTTAAATGCAAATCCAATTTTTAAAAATTTTCATTTAAAAAATATTTATCCACTTAAATTTTTTTTTAAATCGTTCGGGTTACGACAAAAGTCATGAAGTCTACACAAGGAATTTATGAATCACTGCTCTGAGTTCGACTTTACAATTAGTTATTTCATGATTTAAAGCAATTATACAATTTAAAAGTTGCAGAAATAAACTTACTGTAAGCGTTAGGGATCTGAAAAGTGATTTTTTGCTATTTTTCATAACGGTTTGAGAGTTTAACCGAAGTTTTAGAGTTGGTGACTTGTTCTTGAACTGCGTAAAAAGAAGCAAACTTGAGAAATTTTAACCATGCTACAATCCAGTCAAACTGTTTTTTGCATAATAGCTAATACCACTTGCCTACAATAGCCGCCCGTGGCGCACCGTCTGCACTATTGTCAACCTGTAGAATTGGGTTGTTTGAGCCTACTTACGAAATAAATGACTCAATATCAGTTTCTATTTTAATAAAGGTTAGTGACTAAAGTGCTACATTTTCCTCTGATACTTTCTTTAGCAATTATTCAGTACTATATGTGTTGTGGAGTTTCAGTGCCCTTTTTAGTCTACTTTCCCGTTAAAAATAAAAGAAAGGCGAAAAAAGTATTAAAATTGGCTTAATGCATCTAAAAAGTATCGCCAAGTCCAAAAAATATCGCCAAGTTAAAAAAATAAAAAGGTAAAATGAATATCGAAAAATTAAAAATTTGAAAGTAGGGTATTGAGATGGGGAATTTGTGTGTCGGTCTGTCGGTCTGTCGGTCGGTCTGTCTGTCCCCCCCCCCTAATAACTTTTGAATGAATTTTCCGATTTGGACAAACTTTTTTTTGTTGGAAAGATCTCGGCGAGTACAGCTCATTCCCATATTTGATTTTTCGATTTGAACAATTTTTGGTTCAACTTTGAGCCGTTCAAACAACCTGTCCCGCCATGCTAACTTTTTAGTTAACAGTCCGATTTGAACAAACTTTTTTTTGTTCGAAAGATCTTTTCAAGGATACTTCATTCCTGCATCTACATTTTCGATTTGAACAATTTTTCGTTCAACATTGAACCGTTCAAGCAACCTTTCCCCCCTAATAACTTTTGAATGAACATTCCGATTTGAACAAACTTTTTTTGTTGGATAGATCTCGGCGATTACAACTCATTCCGATTATTTGATTTTTCGATTTGAACAATTTTGGTTCAACATTGAACCGTTCAAGCAACCTTTCCCCCGCTAATAACTTTTGAATGAACATTCCGATTTGAACAAACTTTTTTTTGTTGGAAAGATTTCGGCGAGTACAGCTCATTCCCATATTTGATTTTTCGATTTGAACAATTTTTGGTTCAACTTTGAGCCGTTCAAACAACCTGTCCCGCCATGCTAACTTTTTAGTTAACAGTCCGATTTGAACAAACTTTTTTTTTGTTCGAAAGATCTTATCAAGGATACTTCATTCCCGTATTTACATTTCCGATTTGAACAATTTTTCGTTCAACATTGAACCGCTCAAGCAAGCTGTCACCCCTAATAATTTTTGAGTGAACAGTCCGATTTAAATAATTTTTTTTTTTTGTTCGAAGGATCTCAGCAAGGATACTTCATTACAGTATTTAAATTTTCAATTTTAACATTTTTTCGTTCAACATTGAACCGTTCAAGCAATCTTTCCCTACCTAATACCCTCTGAGTGAACCATCCGAATGGAATAAACTTTTTTTTGTTTGAAAGATCTCGGAGAGGTTCATTCCCTTATTTCGCTTTTTGGTTTGAACCATTTTTCGTTCAATATTGAACAGTTCAGAAAAAAAATTAACATTAGCGCTTACGGGGAATTTAAGTTGAATGTTGATCCTGAACTCAAAGTCGGATTTCCTTCAAACTAACTTTGTAAAAAAATGGTTTTGATAAATAATGTTTGTAAAGTACTTTTCTGAATAATCTTCTGTGAGGACTCTGATTCCGACTCCGACTCCACAAACATGGCGGAAATGCAGGCTCAGAAAAAAATGACAGACTGTGCAGACGATTTTTTGTTTATTTATTCATTTGTGTTATTTTATTTATTACTATTATTTTATTTTTTTGGCAGACGATTTTTTTTGTAACAAAAGTGTTTCATTCACGAGAGCATTTTATTCTTTATTTATATTTAACAACTGGCAACGGTTTAAAAGTGAAAATCGAAACATTTTATCGACGGACGAGTTTTTTTTCCTTTCTTTGATAAAATGTGTTTTGATGTACTTTGTACTTTTTTTTTTTTTTGAAAACGATTGAGGAATTTGTCTACGGAAGAACTGTAACAGTTACATTCTTTAAAAGGTGCGACAAAACTTCATTTATTCTTTTATTTACTTTTTATGTCTCTATTTCATCTGATGAGAGGGGTATATTTTGCTTTTAGAAATCAGCTTTAAGTGCTAAAAAGGTATGTTTGACATAATGTTTAGTCTCAGATGATCAAGAGAATAATGATCAGATGCTAGAATGCCGATGTCGATGTACGGGAAAGTAGGCTCGTTTAGTTCTTGACAGAACTTCTTGTTTTTTAAGAAGTGTTTTTTTTTTTTTTTTTTTTTAAAGTGGTTTTTATTAGGCTGCCTTTATTTCATTGCGCCCCAATGTTTATATGCCCCCACTAGTAGTTTAACAATACTGTATTGTAAAACTGTTTAGTTTAACAGTTCGGTACTTTTTTTTTATCACAAGTGCATACGTAGTGCACGTTGTTTGTCATTAAGGACTTTTATGCCGTAAAATAAGATACGAAATAGGCAATTGACCATTGCGAGAGAGTCATTCTCGCGAAAATTGTACGAATCGTGCCCGAGATTTTGGATTTTTTTTAAATTAATAATTACTACCAATTAATTATTTTTTTTGATTGATTCTCCGTTTTTAATTATTTATGCATAAGTAATTTATGATGACATTAAAAATATTTTCCTTTGGAACAAAAAAATAAATATTACGTGTTCCAGCTTCAAATCATTAAAGAGTTAAAATGTGATTTAAGATTATGCTGAAATGCAGCAATTTAAATTATCAGTGATATTGCATCTCTTACACAAAAAAAGCACAGCTGACGAAAAAGAAAAAAATTTCTTGCGAAAAATTATTTTTTCAATAATGCCCTCACTCTTTCTATGTTTCGCATTATTTCCTCTGTTACAACCATTTCGAAATACACTGAATTTGGCATTGATTTGAAGACGCCTAAGTAGTATGACATGTGTGCTTAGTTAGCTACTTTGAATTCTACGGTCAACAAACAAAGGGAGATTTCATTCCTTTGTCTGCTATAGTTAATTTGTAACGTAGAAATTCCATTCTGCTACATTTGTATTGATGGTTTTAAACCATCAATACAAATGTTTTTCTCCTTTGAAAGAAAGAATAGAAAGTTTTTCCTCCTTTGAAAATCTAGACAGAATACGTTTTAGAATCTTTATTTATTTATGTTTGTTTTATAATTTTGAATTTTTCTCATGATTTGAACGATTTTTACAAGCCTTATATTTCTTCAATTTATTATCTGTTATTTATCCGGTCTGTTACACGAAAGTATCAAAATTTTGTTCATAGAAACCCTTTATAAATTACTTATTAACACTTATTATAATTACTTATTAAAAACCATTTACAATTTATTGTACACAAACTAATGGAAAATATATTGTAAAAATATAATTACTAGGTGAAAATCGTTAAAATTTTTAAACAAAATTCAAAAGTGTTGGACATAATCTGTACTATTTTCATAAGAATAACCCTTGAATAAATAGAGAAAAATCCTATTTAATATTTCCATTGGTTTGGAAGGCATCGCTTACGAGAATTGGTAGCTGTAATCTGCTTGTACTGAGAGGATGTCTGTAACTCGATGCAGCATTGTTTTAAGAAACTCAACCGCTCTACTTATAGTCGTAGAAAGCTTCTCATTTTGTCATACAAAGCACATCATTAGAAAATCCTGGATTTCTGCCATTCCTTAAAACTGCCGTTTACCATATTAAATAGCATGCCACGAAGATTCAGAATTTAAGTCTGGAAGGGCAAAGATGTGTATATTTTTCATTCTTTTGTGTTTACAATTTGTGAAATGTTTCACGACGAAGTTTATTTCAGGGCCAAAGAAATACGGTAAATGAATACTTCAATTATCATAGCTTTCTTAATTGAATTTTTGTAAAAAAAAAAACACGGTGCCGCGTTATTTTCATAGTAATAGCGACATATTGTGAACAGTAAATCGTCGCCAAAGGCAGAAGTATAAGAGTAACGTATAATCTTCTCTTTATAAGAACTATTTTCAATAGTTACGTTGATTTTTGCTTTGATTATTTAACGAAAATAAGATAACTAAAATTAACGTTTACAGTAAACAAGTTTTCTACTAAATATTTAGCTTTTTCTAATTTTTACACCCGCCAATGCTGATTTAGGATCATTCAAAATTATTCATATTATAAAAATAAGAAATATTTTGTGAGCAGATAATTTTTAATTAAAAAAAAAATAACGAGAGAAATTTGAAGAAAAAATATTTTTATGCATAAACATTTTTTTTTACTGCAGGTGAGCCGCAGATCATTGCAGCGAGTGATGATGAAGTGAATGTCAATCATCAGGTGTTTGTGTCTTGTACTGCAGATGCTGTTCCTGAGCCTATAATGAATATATCTTCCAGGTATGAGGAACTAATTAATCAATAACAGTATTTTTTAATTAAAAAATAAACAATAATAAAGAAAATTAAATAAAATTAAAAATTAATTTAATAACTTAAAGGTTCATGGGATGAATGTCGTCTGTCAAGTTTTCAGGGAAAATCCAGATTCTTTACTGCCATACCGTTGACTGACATACTACGAGATAATTCGTAGCACATCATCTTAGCTGACAAGCTTGACTTAAGCCCTGTTCGCACTCCCAAACTTAAACCTAGTTAACATAACGTAGCTTAAGTTAACTCACTTGTTTAACGCACGGCGTTCGCACTGCGTTTGGAAACTCAGTTAAATATACTCTCGAAACCATACTAATCAAGTTCGATTAGTGCTACTGGTTTCTAGGCTATTTCTAGGTTTGTTTACATTCTCCATTCGGTTACACGATGGAAGCTACAACAATTTCTGCTTTAGTTAAAAGGCGTAAGCTTTTGCGACTGCAATTAGTGCGGCAATTAATTGCGATTGTTGTTATACATTCTCTTAGAATTAGAGAAGTTTACAATGCGCCGAAATCAGATGCTTGGTGGAGAAATATTGCTCTGAATATGTCAGACAACGAATTCAGAAAACATTTCCGCATAGGGAAAAAAACGTTTCGTTTCCTATGCGAGAATATGACAATAATAGGAAGGCAGGACACCAACTGCAAAAAAGCCATTCCTCTGGAAAAACGAATAGCTGTGGCAATTTATAGCCTTTCGTCATCTGCCGAATTCCGGACGATTGCCAGTTTATTTGGAATCGGCAAAAGTACCGTTGCAGAAATTTTGAAGGAATTTTGCAAAGTGTTTGTTAAAATGTTCCTGTCAGAATACATTCGCCTTCCCAATGACCGAAATTCATTGCAGGAAGTAGTGATTGGTTTTGAGGAAGCATGGGGTTTCCCACAATGTTTAGGTGCTGTGGATGGTTGTCACATTCAAGTACAACCACCAAAAGAGTTTGCCCCATGCTACTACAATTACATGCATTATTATAGTGTAGTACTGATGGCAGTTGTGGACTATGCCTACAAATTTCAATACATCAACGTGGGATTCACAGGCAGAAACAATGACTCTTTCATCCTGCAAAAATCTGCCCTGTATCCCTATCTTACGAACAATCCGATACTATGGGAATCATCTAAAGACTTCAGTGGTACTGAAGTACCTGTATGCATGGTAGGGGATGCAGCCTTTCCTTTGCTTCCTACCTTGCAGAAGCCCTACCCGGAGGCATTACAAATGTCTGATGTATGCAGCGTATATAATTATCGCCTCAGCAGAGGGAGGCGAGTAGTTGAAAATGCTTTTGGTCGCCTCAAAGCAAGGTTTCGCATTTTAAATAATTTGGAAACAGATGTTGAGAACAGCATTCAAATTATACAGGCAGCCTGTATTCTCAACAATGTTTGCGAACTATTTGGGGATGCCATAGATCCAAGTTGGTATCCCAAACCTGCGAAAAAATCCAAGAAAACAACTGACGAAAAAGTGTCCGTGGCTGGAGAGTCCGATGAACTCTCACGTTCGATTAGAGATGCTGTGGCTGCATATGTGTTTGCAAATCCTTTGTAATTATGTGGTGACGTGTTGAATGATAATGTGTAATAAATGTGTTTAATCTATTTATCTTTTAAAAGTTATCTTCCTGGGGCTCGTCTATAATTGATGTTTCACTTTGAGGAATAGGTGGGGTACTAAGACATGTGACAGCATACTTTTTTTACTGTGATAAAACCTATTTTGTAGCAATATTTTGAAAAGTATAATGCCGTTCTAAGTGCAAAAAGGAAAAACCACTCTGAAGTTTATGCTTCCATATATTTGATTCAGATTTCACTTTCTCAGAAGTTTTTAAAAATACTTTAATTTACAAATAACCATAAAACATTTTAAGTGCAGCTATCACTTTTGTGCCCCCTAATAATTTTGATTGAAATAAGATTTTATTTAGGGATATACCACATATCCGGCTAATTTAAGTATTTGGTACATCTGGTATGAAATTGGCCAGGGGGGGGGGGGAGAAAGATGTGACAAGCATGACATATTTTTGTAACAATATGCTTAACTAAAAACTTATTTAAAACTTAACATATGCGAGGGGAACGGGACTTCACCACACCAATATCTATGAGTTAATTTAACTTAGAATTTCACCTCAGTCAAAATATTTTTTAATATTATTTCTCTGGCTTATATAATAAATTATTAGTTATTTGTTGAAAAGATAAAAATGCTGATCAGTCATAGAAAACAAGTGTTTCTAAACATCTTTTAAACTGCAGATGTTCATGATAAAAAAAAAATAGGGAAATTGATTTATAAAATAAACAAATGCACAAAATTATACAAGATATAAGTGATTTCCAACCTTTTTGATTTCTTATACTTTACTTTTTGCCTTTACCATCAATGAAGACCTTGTGCAATTATGTTTATTATTGTAGCATAATACCGAATTCCGATTTTTTTTGCAAAAATCGGATATAGCGAACCCCCGGTTATAACGATTGCTCAAGTCGTTCTGTTGAGAGTTCGTTATAGCGGGGTTTGACTATTTATTTTCTTAGATTTGGCATGTTGAATTTAAACCCATGCGACGACGCCGGGCACATCAGCCTTTTTGTACTTTATTATTATTTTATTTGTACAATTCTTTATATGCAAGCAATTTTGCTCCCACTCTAGCAGTGTTACTCTTGAAACCTTTTTACACTACTCACAACATCTAAAATAATCTTATTTCTTGCAAGCTCGTTAGTTTAAAAAAACTGATAGTACTTGGGATATGAAATAAAACAAAATCAATAAAAATAATAATTTATTTCATTTTTTCCAGTTTTTTTTTCAACAGTTCAATTTTTATTTTTCCAAGTTCGATTTGCGTTTCCATTAAAGCATTTAGCTTCTCGTCCGTCTTTTCCAACTCTTGCCTAGTTCTTTTATAATCATCAAAAAGAGTCTCCAAAAATTTATTTTTCGTATTATTCTTCTTTCTATTATTTTCTTCCGCTCTTTCTGCAGAAAAAGTTGATTCTACTCTTTCCACCACCTAAAAATACATATTAATTGCACATGAAAAAATTGTATACATAAAATGAATCAGACCGATAAAGCTGTACCCTGTAGCAGAAAGCTGGCGACATAGTCGCAGAATCAGGGAGACAGTGTGCAGAAAGATTTTTATGATTAGGAGAGAAAAAAAGGCTAACAAAAAAAAAATATAAAAAACAGACAGTAGAAGAAAAACTATGAATCTATAGTATTAATGTTAACATTTAAGAAAAAAATAAACACCTTGTGTTACTGTAAGAGGGTTGCACCCCCCCCCCCATATATATTTATTATTTAAGAATATTCTAGTGTTGCAGAAAGAAATTGGTTCTAGAAAATTTGTCGCAGAAAGCTGAAAAAAATTCTGTCACAGGGAAGCTGTATACGTGAAAATGTTCAAACAAAAGATTCTTTACTAATTGAAAAAGAGGAGAGATCCAGTATACAAAAGAATATTTAAAATATAAGCCCCATTTTACAAACTTCAATGTTCTATTATCACCAGAGTTTGAACCCCACCCTCTTTGGAAAAAGGCCAGCCTCCGTGAGTTTTTGATGAAAAACAAGGTCTGTTGCAAACAATTTTAATTTTTTGTAATGAACCATTGCTTTCCTAGGTTTACTTTTCATAGAGCTATTTAGAATTTTAAATCAATCTAATTTTACTCAAAAATACAGCAAAAAAATGTATGAATTTGAAAACAGGTCAGTATCTATATGACATACAGTATTAAACTTTTATTCTCCCTCACTATCAATTAGGAAGGAAACGTTACTGAATAGTGTTATTATAGGATTGAGCTCAGTGGGACCCGTGGTACAAACCAAAAATTGTTTCATCGGGTGTCATCTGAATTTTTCCAAAATGAAAGGATAAGGGCAAATTTAGACCCCTTCATCAGTGCTCATACAAATTACATGGCTTTTTCACTTGGCAACCTTATATTAAGGTACTTGTAAAAAAGGGATTCCATGTTAACAGTTTGTCAAAGCATTTTTTATAATAACGCAATAAAAATCTTTGCAATTATTTAAACAATTATAAATACGAAATGAATAGCAGTTTTAATTTCTAACACTAAATAACTCGTCCAGAAATGAATAGCTATGTAATTTCTGAACTAGGTACAGTAGTGAAAGGATTATATTTTAAAAGTTAACTGCAAATCATATTTTAGCTTGTAGAATATACTCAATAAAGCACCACAAATTAAGCAGAACCTTGGACTTTCGAGACTACTGTAACTGTTTTCATCTTGCACAGGGTTCCCATTCCTTTCTTAAAACGAAAAATAAGGACCTTAAGGATGTTTTTTTTTTAAATTAAGGACCTCGAAAGTATATATCAAATATACATATATTTTATCGGTTATATAAACACACTTAGAACTGCAAGCCTTTGTCCGTAGAAAAATATAGCAAAAACATTTATCATTAAAATTCAAAGCTAAGACTAAAAAAATTATTCTTAATTAGTTAAACCAAACAGATGTGATAAGTAGATATTTTCAGGTCATGCTTGAGAAATGAAAAGAATATTTTACCAATATTGCTAGCAATTTTAAATCATTAAATTGTTAACAAGAGTAAAAAAAAAGGGGGGGGGGCTTGGAAGGAATTTTAAAGACTTTGAGCCAAAAATACGTACTTTTCAGGGCCCTTATTTTGAAAAATGAAAAATAAGGAGTTTCTAAGGACTTTTAAGGGCCTTGGGAACCGAGTTGTTTTTTTTCAATTGTGTCTACCCAACAAAACCCATGTAGGTTTTATGGGGCTGAGATTGGCTTGGCGAACCCTGATTTTCATGCAACAGAAAAGTAATTCAATTATGCTAATAAAAAAAAACGAATAGCAATAAAGACTTGGGTAGAAAAATTAAATTTTGGCTGTTGAAAGTTCTACTTACTGTATTATTTAAACCAGAAGGGCCTGGTTGTTCCTGATCCTGAAAAGTGTCATCTAAATTACCGGACATGTCCATTTCAACATCTAAAAAAAAAAAAAAAACACGCACACAAATTAGTCACGTAGAAAATTAAAGTAATGCAGTATTCTTTCAAAAGTTTTGATGCTAAAATGTTTCATTTATCTTCATTGAATTAATATCTTAATTTAAAACAACTGAACTTGTTTACATTATTATTAACTAAATATAAAATAATATAAGTAATTTATTATTTTCAACTTCTAAATTTAATTTTTTACTCATTACCGAATGGTTTGTAGCACAATTAAAGAAGCTTTAGCAAGTTACCAAAGTTTGGTTGGTTCTTACCTTCTTCTACCATGGTTGGTTCTTCCAGGGACATATCAAGGCTGTCTCGAACCAAGTCTACTTTATTTGATGGAAGGCATCCCAAGATCCTATTTACAGAGTCATAAAACCTCCATTTTGATGGAGAGCTCCCAGTGCGCGTATGTTGCATCTTTTCAGCCCTGTAAGCAACCAAATAAATTAAGAATCATTAGTACTTTGAAAAATATTTTTCGATAGATTATGACACTGAATTTAAATGTGAGTTGTTGATTTATAACATAAATTAAATTGCAAATGAGAAAACCTACCCCTAAAGTTAAGCTTATTTTCACAAGCCAGTCGAGAAATATAATTGTGAAGAATAATTTTCTTCAAATAGAACTCAAGAAATCAGATATCTCAATTTTCTGAAAATCACAGCTTGAAAAAATAATTATTTTCACAATATGCATTTATTTTTATTTACAAGCTTAAATTGCTTTAAAACATTATCAAAACTTCAATGAATATTTGGATTTTTTGAAAGGGGCAGTGTTTAAATGTTAAACAAGGGCTCTAAAATTCAACAAAATATGCATGAGTAACTTCTATCGCGCTTGTGCTCAAAACCAGGGGTGCAGAATATGTCCGATCGCGCGATCCTAGATCGGGGGAAATTTTGGTCTTTTAGGGAAATTTTTTACGAAAAATAAAAAGTGAATCGGGAAACCTCTTTTCTAAATTATACTTATTTCTTCTTTTTAAAAGGAGTCGCAAATCATTTTCCGCTTTCCCATAAACAATATATAAATGCAACATTTTTTAGTTAATGTGCTTTTATTGATAAGTATTATTTATATAACTTAGATTATGGAGAAACAAATTGTAATTAATTGAAATATATTTTACTGTGGTACGTCTGCAGTGATGCGAAATTAATTTTTAGCTAAGCTTATATATAGCGTTAAATTTTGGGGAAATTTTCGCACTGATTGAGGGAAATGTTGGATGGGAAAACATTTTCTGCACCCCTGCTCAAAACCATTGTGACTATTTTAATGAAACTAGCATAAAAAAAACCGCATTTTAATCTCTTTTCTAATGTAGCATGATTGACTTCAATGGCATTTTAACTAATGACGTAATTTTAATTTGACGGATATTTTTTTAATGAGATATTTGACACTTTTGAGTTGTAACCATGTTCATCATAAAGAGCGATTTTTTCTGAATATAATGATATAAAAATGTCATTTTTCAATTTTTTGGAGTTGCAGCGTTATTCTTCCAAAGCGACGACTTGCTCTACGGGTGGCCAAGAAAAATCTGCACATAGATACAAAAGTAGGAAAAATTACAAATAGAAGCTTCAGCAATAACATTCATAACCATTTTATTTCCATACATATGTTTGCACTGTCCCTCAGAATCTACCCCAGCAGGCAGCTGGTTCCTCAGCTTTGCCTATTGGTAGAGCCCTTTTGTAATAAAATATTTGCCATCGCAAGTGGCAAGGTGCATATGAGGTGGATTTTAAAATTTCAACAGCACAATAAGTTTGTAATGCTTGGAAAAATTCACGAAAAGCTATCAGCAGGGGTAAAAGTAAACTCCAGAAAAATTTTCTGAAGACTTGATGAACACACATTCCTAACAATCTGTAAGAACAATATTATTTTTTAAGCACCTTGCAATTAAAAATGAAAAAAAGAACCAAATAACAGACATCGGAAACGGCAGCTCAGAATTTTCAGAAACTGCAAATCAAAATTTTCGAAAATGAAAGCCCAAAATTTTCGGAAATATCGGATCACAAACATCCCTGCTGTTCAGATATCTTTTCAGCAAATAAAAGATCAACTGTTGAATAATTTGAAAAAAAATTAGTGATTAATGCTTTCAGTGTCTTTCTATACTCATTTAAAAGAAAACTTTTTTCAATGCATGCATCAACATATGTTTTGGTCGTAAAATCAAATTTTTGCATAAAAATTGTCACTTTTTATTTTTTGAATTCTTAGGTTGCAGATTTATATAATAGATCTGAAGCTAATAATTATAAATAACTTACATGTTTTGCCTATTAATTTAAATGTGTTGACATAACATTGAGATATTTCATGAATTTCAACCTCTAATATTGCATTGCTTCTAAAAACTATTGTAAAATAGTTTGAATGCAATTCGATTTTAAGATTTTAAACAGCTTGAGAAAACATGTACATAGACAAAATTAAAGGCAAAGGTAATGCCTAAAAAAGTTTTCAAATAAATTAATAAATAAACGAATAAATAAACTTCAACTGACCTGTATTTCTTCGTCAAATTTTGGATCTTTAATTTAATTTCACTCCCATCTCGGTGAAAGTCGTAAATTTTCATTTTTTGGCTAATAGACTCAAAGACGAGTCTATTTCTTTTAGCTTTTTTTAAATCATTTTGGTTCTCGGACCACAATTCGATTAGTAATCTTGTTTCATCATCCATCCAATTCGGTTTGCGATTTTTTTTCTCTGCGGCCATGTCTGTAATAACCAAGTTCAACGTGGTTAATCCACTTTCCCAACGTGGTTCAAGTTAGCCAAGTTTGAAACTCGGTCAAACCTGTTTCGTTGCCAAAGTTAACCAAGTAAACTTTCTTAACTTGGTTTAAGTCATCAGTGCGAACAGGGTATAAGATAAGAAAGATTATTACTTGTTTACAGCGCTCCAGAAGCTGCCAGAACGTGTGCTTTATGTCGCTCAGGCATGGAGGTGTCAAAAAAGGCTTAGTAAAAAGGCTTAGCTAAGAACACAGAAAAGCTGGTAGCTAAATACATAATTTGCAATAAAAAATATATTGCGGTCCTAAATTGAGATAAAAACTATCCTATCATTTAAGTTTGACCAAACTGAAACTGCGTGTAAAATTTGGTTAAAATCGGTTCAGTAGCTGAGGAATCCATTCTCCACAAACACAGGAACACGTAATTTTTATACTATTCTAGAAGTCAATAAACTTCGACACACATGAGGACTGCGTACTATGCGCCTTGCCTCCACAGATAGTACAATACAGATTTTATTGAAGGAAAGAATTTACAGCACAGAGAAGGAAGTTACACCCAGGGCAAGGGCGGGAATCAAACCCGCGCCTCTTGAGATTACAAACTGACGGGCAGACCCACTGCGCCATCGAGGCCCCCGTAATTTTTATATTTTAAGATAAGAAAGATTATTACTTGTTTACTTCGCTCCAGAAGCTGCCAGAACGTGTGCTTTAAGTCGCTCAGCCATGGAGGTGTCAAAAAAGGCTTCGTAAAAAGGCTTAGTCAAGAACACAGAAAAGCTGGTAGCTAAATACATAATTTGCAAAAAAAAATATATTGCGGTCCTAAATTGAGATAAAAACTATCCTATCATTTAAGTTGGACCAAACTGAAACTGCGTGTAAAATTTGGTTAAAATCGGTTCAGTAGCTGAGGAATCCATTGGCCACAAACACAGGGACACGTAATCTAAAATGTAAAATTCTCGTGTCACAGTTTTCGTTGCCATACTCCTCCGAAACGGCTTGACCGATTTTGATGAAATTTTTTGTGCTTATCCAGTACCTATGAGAATCGGCCAACATCTATTTTTCATCCCCCTAAATGTTAGGGATAGTCCACCCCTATGTTTTTTTTTTTTTTTTGTTCGCACATAACATCTGATCTACTGAACCGATTTGGACGATTTTTTTTTTTAATCGATAGGAGATGGTGTAACTTAGGTACCATGTACTCATATGACGATATTTGTTCACTAGAAAGAAGTTATGATCGAAAAACTAACATTTCATGTCATTTAAAACAATATGTGTTATCGTAAATCCTTACTTCAATGAGCGACCCGATGGTCAAGTGGTTATGCGCGTCAGGTTGAAGTTCCTGATGGAATGAGATCGAATCCAGGCCCGCAAGGATTTTTTCGAACAGCTGCATGTTTTTTTTTTTTTTTTTTGAATGATTTTAATGATTGTAATGTCCTTATGCAGGTACATCTCCTCATGGGGATCTATCCCATATTTTTTTATAGTACAAAATGACAGTTTTGGTCGGATCTTTGTTAAAATTGGCAACGAGGTCCTTTGATGCTATAGAATTTCCTTATGGACGTTTGCGCCATGTTTGGGGGCTTTGAATCGATTGTGGCAATAAATGGTTTTTGATTTGCGGCATTTATATTATTTTTTCAAAAATTATATACACTATCAATTATGTTAATTTTTGTACCTTTATAAAATTCTGTATTTTATACCTTGCATTTACGTCAAATTCAAGGTAAAATTAAAAGTCAAAAATTCTGAAGAAGATAAATATATGTTAAAAATTAAAGTAACTATTTTTTGTGATTTTCATATTGGTTGTGACCAAAAAACATCATTACAAACAAATAAAATGTATCGAATACCATGAGTGTTGAGTTATTAGGCAAAATCTGCTGTGTAAAGTTTTTTTTCACTGCGAGAGGGGTGGGGGTATGAACGACCATTAAAGTGACACAAATTTTTAAAAAATAAAGGTTGGATCTCCAATTATCTTGCTTCGTAATTTGAACCCGCCCGGCTGTGCAACGGTACGCGATTAGTCATTCAAAAATTAATGAAAAACGTGATCGAAGCCAGGATTTTAAATGGCAAGTTCAGAGGTGAAAATATACTCATACCACGGATTCCTATTATACCTACAGATGTGCCAATTCAATTCAAACGTATTCAGTTTCCGATTAGATTGGCATTTGCAATGACTATCAACAAATCCCAAGGTCAAACGATGTCTGTTTGTGGCTTAGATTTGAGAACACCATGTTTTTCACACGGACAATTAATTATACGTGGCATGCTCTCGAGTGGGTAAACCATCCAGTTTGTTTGTGTTAGCTAAAGATGGACTAACAAAAAATATTGTTCACGCTATAGCATTAAGAGATTGATATTGTTTAATAGTGTTACTGTCGTAATTGTTTAATTAATGATATATAATTTTAAGGAATAAATTATAATAACTTAAAAATAATGTTTGCCTTTTGTTATTTTTATATTCCCTCATCGGTCACAGCGCTCCATGCTTATTTCACGCATATACCACATTCTTACATACATACAATATACACATTCTACCATACATACATACATACTTACAATAAGTAAGCTATTTTTTGTCTACACTAGAAATTACTAGGAAATTATTTATATGGCAGGGGCGGCTCCTTAGTATGGGCCGGGTGGGCCGGGCCCACCCAGAAAAAATGAAAGAAAAAAAAATACACAATTAAAATGTATCGTTTTGTATCTCAGTTCAAAAAAAACATAGTGCACAACACCTTTGGCACCCCCCTGCCCCTGCTCATCGCTAATACAACACAAGGAAGTTCAAAATCCGCCAATTTTAGCGCTTCGCACAAGCTCCGCGGGCCAACAAGCAAAATGGCCCTCCATAGAAGCACGCTAGCGATCGACACACCTCCACTTTTAGCCAATCACAATCGCTGGATTAAGAAGAGCGGTGAGTGATCACACCCCTTGTAATATCTGCCAAGAGGCATAAGGGCACTTTTCACTCTGGCCCAGATCATTTTTTAAGGATTTTTCACTGGCGACACGGGGCGGTTGTCTGTCATTAAATGCGTCTGGGGGGAAGGAAAAACCCAAAATAGATATAAAATTTTACAAAAAAAAGAAATTTTTAATATTTTAAATAATGTTTCCAAAAAAAGGGGAAAATTTTACCAAATTATATTCAATCTAAAAAGATGTAACACCGCTTTGGGCCACAATCAACTTTGCGGCTTTCATTCCTCGAGATCATATTGCACACTAAAAGAATCCGAAGCGTGTTTTTAATGGGAAGGAGTCACCTCACCTCTTTCTGTTTACCAACATCAAAATGGGCAGAAAAAAGGAACAGGTTTTGTTGAAGGCTATAGGAGAAGCGGTGGTGGCTTTTAGGAAGGGGAAAAAAAGAGAAAGAAAGAATTAAGTTTACGAAAACTAGGATTGACCAAATGTTGGATTTACTATGTCGTCCAGTGACTCTGTTGTGCATTTTCTAGGCGACAAATTTTCTTCACTAGGCGACATTAGTCTCGCCTAGTCCCTATGTTAAAAAATGCTTTGCTCTGGCCCACAAAATTTCCCTTTGTCTCCAACCAAAGCGGTGATGAGGGAAGGAGAGGGAAATGTCTCCTCGCTGTACAGAGGTAGACAATCTGACCCCTGTGTTATTCTCGCTTTTTTTCGTTCCGCGCTCTTCGTTTTTTTCTTTTTTTGATTGATTTTTTATAACATTTAAACTTTTTCTTTGTCTTTCTTTTTTCATTTTCAACACTTATTACTAACAGGCATAAAGATTGCCAGTTTCATCCCCCCTCACCTATTTGTAATACAATGCATGCATATTTTATTTATTTACTAGCTGCGTGGCCCGACTCTGCCCGGTATACCTTGAGAGTAAAATTTATGTCAAGGAACGCGTGTCTATAAAAGTCCCGATTAGATTTAAGTCGACATTTTGCGCAGTACGAAAAATGAATCAATCTCCAAAAAAGTTTTAAATCCTCGCTACAAGTTGTTATCAATCCCCGCTTTTTGTTATCAATAATTTATTTCACGCTATTTAATTTATTTCAACGATCGTGCAAACGATATGAATAAATCCAATTTAAAATAGATCTTACTAACTTAAAAACGGCAGTATCTTTTTTCTGGGTGAAGTTAGCGGTTCGGAGTTTTCAAAACCTTCAGAAGAAAATCTCCCTAAAGGATTATTTTCGCAGGCTTTAAAATGAGACCAAAATCGAGAAGATCCGATAATTATTTCGGGTAAAAAGAGCAATTTTGAGTCGTTAAATTGAAATTCGAACGGATCGGTACTTTTTTGGCATTCGAACGACCCTTCTCGGGTGCCCAAGTATGGGCCAATTTTAGTACTGCTAAATTTAGTCCAGCCAGATCCGACATTCACTGTGGATTTGTATGGGGAACATACATACACATACACATATATTCTCTGTTTTATGTATATGGATTTATTATTTATTATTATTTATGGATTTGCGATTTGGAACTAGAGATTCTTATTTTCGAAACTTTTCTGTGAAAACTTTATTTTTGACTTGCGGAGCGTTTGCCATTTTTTTGGTATTAGTTTGAATTTTATCTCATTTGTCACAATGCTGTGCTAATATATTAAAAAGGGTTGTAAGTATTGTATGGGCTCTATGAACTTTGTTATCCTGCCGGGTGTCACATTATGAATGCTTGGAGAAGAGATAAGTATTCTAAAGCTCTAAATTTATAGCCGTATCATGATTACATTTATATCCAGGACCAAGGATGTCCAAAAAAGGACTCTCCCTTTACAATATCAATGAAATAGATAAATATTATTTTACGTGGCTCAGCATTAGTTTCCTAACCATTGTTTCCTCCATTTTATCTGTGTAAGCATTATACTGGGAAAACATAAAATCGTGGGCCCACCCACTAAATTAAGGCACGAGCCGCCACTGTTATATGGCAAAACAACGTTTGCCGGGTCAACTAGTTTTTATATATTAAGATTTACTTTTGTAAAATCACGTCAAATTGTAACGTGAGTTACGTGGAATTGCCCCTCAGTATTTAATTTAACTTTAAATACTTTTTACTCTTTTAAGATCTTAAAATCCAAAGTAAGACCATAATACAATTTCAAGTTAACCGTTAAGCATTTCAACACATCCTAAACAAAAAGCCTTGCATTGCGATGAATGGAATTGTTTCAAATTTCAGTTTTTTGTAGTCTTCAACTTCAAAAGTTTTAAATGGCACTGACCTATTAACCCTTAACTTCGCAATTTTTTAAATTTCTATGAAAACATTATATCAGTTAGTTCTCACGTAATAATAAAGATGAAAAATATTTTTTAAAAAAAAAGCAGTTTTAAATTGAATTTCAGTCATTTTTTTTGTTTGCGGCAACGTATAGATAACATCAAATATCTTTAAAATGTTTTCCAATAGAGAATTAAAATTAATTTTAAATGAATGTAAAATGTTCAAATTTCTTACCTGGTAATTTATATTTTCAATAAACAAGAGGAAGCAAAAAATATAATGTATTCTCTTTATAGTAAAGACACAGTTCTGAAGCATCAGATATTTTTATAATTATTGTGATTTCTGGGGAAAATGTGCTGTCAACTAGTGACAAAATTAGCATGTATTTCGTTACAATAATCTTTTTTTAATCAGATAACTGATTTGTATGTATTTTTTTTTAAAAATGAGTCTTTTAAATTAAAATAAATCATATGTTGCAGAAATGCAACAGTGGGAAGTTAAGGGTTAAAAAAAGCTTTAGAATTTGTTGAGATGTATAAAAAAGAACTATCTGAATCATTTGCCGTTGAAATTGTCAGTTTTCAATCCACTTTCAGAGACAAAATAGAAAAAGAGACCTTACTGGTTTATTAATAATAAAAAATCATTTTATGTATGGCAGCTTCCTGAAATATGCACTGTATTTCTGTTATTTCTTACAATTCCTGTGACTACAATTAGTGCTGAACGATCATTTTAAAAACTAAAATGAATAAAAATCTATTTGAGAAACTTTATGGGACAAGACGGGTTATGCAACTTGACTATTCTGTTTATTGAAAATTCTATGACCCGATCTTTAAACTTTGATGATGTTATAAACACTTTTGTGGAATAGAAAGCTTGAAAAATAGATTTTTCTTAATACATATCTTATTTGAAATTAAATTGTTATTTTTGTAAATATCTGCAGGTTTCCTCACGATTTTGTTCCTTCACCGAAAAGATAGCGAATAGTTGATGAATGTTGTCTCCAATTAGTATTCGGCTAGTGTGAAAACTGTAGCCCATTCTCTCTTCGCTTAAGAGAGAAGGCCTAAGGCCAGTAGGACATTTACAACGTGTAATTGAGTACACTGAAAATCTCGAAGTTTATTGAAATTAAGTTGAGTACTGTAAAGTGAGGTGTATAGGAACAGCGGGGTGATTCGGAACAAAACTTCCTGATCATACAAAGAAATTCCTCATAAATATACTGTTGTGTATTTTTGGCAGTTAATGTTTTTCTAGAAAGGTAATATTATAAGAAGTAGGAAACAAAAGTTTTTGTCATTCTGGCAACACTATTGGCTTCTGTGCAAGGCTGCAAGCGGAAAGCTGAAAAACATCAAGTTTTCATGGTCTGCAAAACTTTGTATGTAAGTACTTCCCTTTATATTTCAAATCTCAGAATAGTATTTTTTAATTATGCATATATCTGAGCAACAGAGTACCACATTAGAAGAGACAACATATTTTAATTGTGGCATAAAAATGGAAAATGTTTCATAATGACATAGGATAAGGATCTGCGGGATGAATGGGAACACTTTGGTCTGTTGTTCCAATTCAAACTTATTTGAAGGAAACTGAAAAATCAAGATTCTAACCCCAATCCTTCTAGTCAAGACAAGGACAAGGATTTATTACTGTTTATCCCTTTTCGTGAGCAACTAGATCTTACTAGGAAAGTACCCGATCATGGAATAATGATTTTTTTTTAATGAGTACCAATCGAAAGAGCATTGTAAAACATGTTTCTGGACGCATGCGTTTTTGCCCTCGCGTCCCCGTTATCGAAATATAAGGTCCTAAAGTCAACTGATATTTTTTGAAAATTCGCCAATTTTAGCGAGTTATAATGAAACTGGAAGCTACGGCGCGATTACACTATTTGCGTTTAGCGGGAACCTAATTCCCATTTTTGGTCATCTGCAAAGCTTGTGGAAGATGGCTTTACAATAATCTTTTTCTTTAACTGTGCGTGTTAAAGCAAAAAGCTACTATCAAGCCTATGACCAGGGGTGTCATTTCAAGTTTTTCCAGGGGGGGGGGGGGGGGCAAAGGGTCCAAAACACAATGCAATTTCATCGGAAAACATAAACAACCACGCTCACTTATATGTAAATACATTGATTTCTCAAAGTCAGGGGGGGCAATTGACCCCCCTGCCCCCCCCCCCCCCCCCCCACCCAAATGACGAGCCTGCCTATGACATGGAAAGCAGAGAGCTTTTTAAAGAGGAAAAACAACTTAAAACAGCATCAAAATTTAATTTTATCTCATTATTTGCGATCAAAGCAGGTCCCTTGATTAAGGGGCCCAGGAGGAGACAATTGAACCTCCTTTTTTTTTTCATTATTTTTTTAAGTGTTCGTACAATTCTGTAGCATGGGGGGGGGTGATATTTGGGTTTTTTAATTTTAAAAAATGCAATTATAAGTTTTTACAAACCACTTTTCTGTTGGTGGGTCCCCTATAACTCAAGGTGAGTTCCCCTGAACATTTTTGTCAACTGCATCACTGGGTATGTAGAAATGGTCTCTCTCTCAAAAAAAAAAAAAAAAAAAATGCTCAAATAGGACTGTTCAAGCAAAGTTATTAGGGACTAGGCTCGGGGGGGGGCGCAGTTTTTTTTTTGACTTGATAAAAGTTAATGAAAATGTGTTCAAATAAAAGAATCAAATAGGAATGAGGTGTTTTCTCTGAGATATTTCGAAAGAAAAAACTGTTCGCTTAAATCGGACTTGTTCCCTCAAAAGTTATAAAGGAGGACAGGGGGAAAAAACGGAAATTCGAAATTAAAATTTTGTTCAAATCAAAAAGTCGAATATGGGAGTGTATTATCCTCACTGAGATCTTTCGATCAAAAAAATATGTATTCGAATTGGGCTATGCAGGGTCGTGCTTAGGGGGTGGCAAACTGTGCCGCCGCACAGGGCCGCTAAAATGTGTTGAAATTTAGGGCCGCTAAAATAATATAAGAGAGTAAAATATTTTCGTGTGTGCGTGGGGGAAAAAGAACTTTTTTCTTCAAGCCATTTTCTTGCTTTCAAAATATATAAAATACAAACGGCTCTATTGCCAATTCTTCAGCAGAGACAAATTCATTTTTTGGCATATTTCAGCGAATATAAGTCTTGTTTTCTGTTTCTACTCAGCGATATGACATTCTAAAGCGGGGTCATTCCATGTGAAATCAACAAGCCTCAAAACTTGACCATCACCAATTTCAAAAAAAATCATAGGGTTGAATACGTCTATAAAGTGATACAAAAAAATGATTTTTAAAATTTTTTTCAGCTGTTAGTTTTTTGTGGGGGAACCCCTAAAAAACTCGAAAAATGGCAAAAAGTCGAATTTTGGTGCACACAAAGATTCAATTTTCTCAGCTTATATTGTTATATGTCATTTAAAGCTCTTTAAACAAGCTTTCAGATGATATATGACTTGACAAGTTTTCCTGACGTTAATATTTCAAGGTCACTGAAAGCATTATTTGACCTTGAATATCTCAAAAAGTGTATTTTTTAAAAATCTGAAAAAAATATATCTATTACTTCTCAATGTAGTGCATATGTGGTAAAAATTTCAGAATGGGACAGCAATGGGATCTGGATGAAAAGGGACATAGACTTTATACACTCTTACCACTTTATTGCAATGCGTATAATGGCTCCTGATGATATAATACACAAATATTGCAAACTGTGAAATGCTAGTTGTAAGTAACGGTTGGCATATTCCACTTCTTATTTTGAGAGGTCATAAATCATTCCTGTAGTGTTTTTCCTAGGGTCCTCTTTCGAGAGCAAAAATTTATAAGGCACACCATGAGATGTGGCAAAAAAATGCCACTCTGTTTAAATCCCGAAATCTGATTCATAACTCATTTTAAGGAAATTCAGTCTATTTCTGTACTGTGAGGCAGCTCCATCACAGAAGTAATAGATCAAACTTGGTTTGGTGGCGTTATTCATTTTCAAGATTCAACAATAAGAAATTTTATGAATATATATCTTGTTATAATTTCAGACTGCCTCACTCATGGCGCAATAGCAGTTTACCTTTTGCTAGAGCCAGTCAGCAAAAATGATTTATGACAATCAAATCATGACACCACCACAGTTGTTTAATTGGGCAAATGAGCATATCAAATCAATAAATTTTCAGTATTGCATAATTGTAGATTATAAACAGGAAGAAGAGGCTTTGAAATCCAGAAAAAATGGCAGCCTCAAGAACAATACCAGGCACTCAGAGTCTTCGTTGTTTCATGCTATTAAATAGGAATCAGGTGCAAGTGACAGCATATTCATTTTCCAAAACTGTAAGCATTGAACGTACTACAACTGTCAAGGGCAATCTTGATTGCTCAGAAATGGTTGGATTCTTGACCTGCAGGCATAATGGATATTGGTGGATAGCGGTGCTTCTTAGACACAGCTGAAAAAATCAAAATGTAAAAATCAAGCTGTTGCATCCTCATAGACCCTCAAGTTCTTTCGACTATCCTGACTTTGAAAATGTTTTCAATGTGCCTATAAGTGCTATTATTGCAAAAGTGGACCCTAGGAGAAACACTACAGGAATGATTTATAACCTCTCAAAATAAGAAATGCAATATGCCAACTGTCACTCATAACTAGCATTTCACAGTTTGCAATATATCTTCAGGTTGTATTATATATCTTCAGGAGCCATAGGCATTGCAATAAAGTGGTAATAGTGTAAAAAGTCTATGTCCCTTTTCATCCAGATCCCATTATTGCTGTCCCATTTTGAAATTTTTACCACATATACACTACATTGGGAAGTAATATATATATATATTTTTCAGATTTTTACACAATACACTTTTTGAGATATTTAAGGTCAAATAATTCGTTCAGTGACCTTGAAATATTAACATCACGAAAACTTGTCAAGTCATACATCATATGAAAGCTTGTTTAAAGAGCTTTAAAATGACATATAACAAAAGACTTTAGCTGCAATAGAAGCTGAGAAAATTGAATCTTTGTGTGCACCAAAATTCGACTTTTTGCCATTTTTCGAGTTTTTTAGGGAAAACTAACAGCTGAAAAAAATTTTAAAAATCATTTTTTTGTATCACTTTATAGACGTATTCAACCCTATGATTTTTTTTTTGAAATTGGTGATGGTCAAGTTTTGAGGCTTGTTGATTTCACATGGAATGACCCAGCGGTAGGTTAAAAATTTTATTGCTAAGCCTTTATCTGACTCGTAATGGCAATACCAAGTAGGAAGTATCCAAGCTAGTAGATTTCGTATTGGCGCATATTCATGATGAAATAGTTGAAATACTGGAAATTGCAACTGAGTCAAAATGTGTAATTGAAGCAACAGCTCTTGCAAGGGGTACTAAAATTTTCAAATTTCTCACCTCTTTATTTACATGATACGATTCGCTGTTCAAATTAATTTCGTTAACAAAGCAGTGCAAAAATCTACTATGAACTTAACTACTACTAATATGCTCAGTTAATAGAGAAAATGCTTAATTTTTTACCAAAGTTCAGAGAAACTGACTTTGAAATTCTCAAGGGCGAATCTAGAAGTTTCTCAAGGGAGGGGCGAATTTTTTTAATCATTTTTTAATTTTTTTACGTACCCTTTGCTACATACCGTGGTTTACATACACTAGGTGGCCAAAAGTATCCGGACACTTTCAAAAATTCACATTTTTACATATAGCTTGATAAATAAGTGATCAATTGTTCTTTAACTTTAGTCATACAAAATATAGGCTTCACCGAACATTTCCAAGTTGAAATTAAATTACCCTTGCATTTGGGGGACGATAAGAAGGGGGGTCGAAAGAATAACCGCTTTTTGACCATAACTCTTTGAAAATAGCTCGGAATAAGCTATGCATTTCAGTAATTAATTAGCATACTATGTATAATTACTATACAAATTCAAATGAACGTACCACTCTTACTTCCGAAGATATGAAACATTTTTTAAAAAACGGCAATTTTATTTGAAGGGTTTTTGCTCATAACACGCAGAGTTTTTGATCAAACCTTATCAAAACTTCAAGAAAGATGACAAAATACAAGAGAAAGAACATACTAAAACGGTTTTTAAAAATATTAAAAATCCGATGAGATATGAACGTTAAAAGGAAAAAAAATTTCACGGCGCATGCGCGAACGACAGAAATTTATAACTACAAAAATCTTGTAGCCTGGTATATACTGCATCGTGCATCTTATAAAAAAAGTTCCAGTTGAATATCATGAAAATTGAAAAAGATATCAGCGATCTAGTGAGCTGTATTTCATTCATTCGCAGACAATACATACATAGTGAGGGTCTGTCCACAAAGAGCTATTTTTAAAATAAAGGTTATTTCGTCATCGTTCAAAACCAACGTTTCAGGGGTGTCCGGATACTTTTGGCAGTGACGTGCGGTCCGCCCAAGCAAACCAAGCAGTGCTTGGGCACTCTTCAAGAAAAATAAAATAATCTTCGTTTCTCATTTTTTTTTTCAAAAGGGACACTAATTTAAATGTATGTTTTTCATTTATATTCTGTTCTTCAAAATGTGTTATGAGTCCCAAAAACTGCTTTTAGTCTTTCCGACTGCAATACCCATACGCATTTCTGCCAAGAAAACGGCAAACCAAGCCGTTTGTCCGAGTCAGTCCTTTCTCTGTCCCAAGCAGAAACAGGATAGAAGGGGTGTTGCCATGACAACCCACGTCAGCCCCAGCCGGCTGCCCAGTGATAGTAAACTTCTGTAGAAGTATGAAGCTGAAGAAACCAAGCAGGTATTTCGGAGCTTGGTTTGGGGAGAAAACAAAAGTTAGTTTCGAATCGCTGTTTTTCATTGAATGTGCTTTGAACTACTTATACTACGCGCTCGTCTCTGAAAGACAGGAACGTGGTTTTTGATTGTTATTGACTAGTCTTATGTGTGTGCATGAAAAATTGAATTCATTTGTAAATAAAATGTATAATAGTTACATTATTTGTTTCTTAAAAGTTTTTTGTTATTTTAGAAGCTTCTCAAAATACTGCCTAATTTCGACACCATTTGCTATCTAGCGCATTGCTATTTTTTATTTATAATGTGTTTCTACAATTAATTAGTGTTATGTATATGATATTTATCTCTGCTGCGTAAATAATGTTATAATGAGCACGACAGTTGTTACAAATAGCATTCTTAGTTCTGAAGCAAACATACATATGCTACATATTTTATGAAATGTAACTAATAAAGTGGGAAAAGCTGGAAAACACAGCTGCTTGGGTACTCTCTCGGGTCACCGCACGTGCCTGACTTTTGGCCACCTACTTATAAGGTCTTTTTTGGCCGAATGGGCGAAATGTGACTTCTATGCCAAATATAGATTTTTAAACAGTATACAATTTAACATTGAAAAATATGCTCGATTGTCCCCACACTATTTGTGAACAACCCCTCTCCATTTATGAATTGTCTGCAAATGAATGAATTATAGCTCACTAGATCGCTGATATCTTTTTCAATTTTTACGATATTCAACTGGAACTTTTTTTATAAGATGCAGTATACACCAGGCTACAATATTTTTGTAGTTATAAATTTCTGTCTTTCGCGCATGCGCCGTGAAAAATTATTTCCTTTTAACGTTCATATCTCATCGGATTTTTAATATTTTTAAAAACCGTTTTAGTATGTTCTTTCTCTTGTATTTTGTCATCTTTCCTGAAGTTTTGATAAGGTTTGATCAAAAACTCTGCGTGTTATGAGCAAAAACCCTTCAAATAAAATTGCTGTTTTTTAAAAAATGTTTCATATCTTCGGAAGTAAGAGTGTTACGTTCATTAGAATTTGTATAGTAATTATACATAGTATGCTAATTAATTACTGAAATGCATAGCTTATTCCGAGCTATTTTCAAAGAGTTATGGTCAAAAAGCGGTTTTTCTTTCGACCCCCCTTCTTATCGTCCCCCAAATGCAAGGGTAATTTAATTTCAACTTGGAAATGTTCGGTGAAGAATATATTTTGTATGACTAAAGTTAAAGAACAATTGATCACTTATTTCTCGAGTTATATCTAAAAATGTAAATTTTGAAAGTGTCCGGATACTTTTGGCCACCTAGTGTATGTTAAATACAAAAATTTCAGTCCTTAATTTCGAAACACTTCCGGATTGTAACCTGAATCCTCCCTTTCCCTGATATCATCGAAGTCATATAAATTTACGGTTTTTTTTTTTTTTTTTTGAACTTCAATACCGGAAAATTGTGGGGAGAGAATTTTTGGGGCTCTGTCCCCCAACTTCTATCCACCTGACATCATCAGAGATTGTCTAAAAATTGTGTTTCTTTTTGGAATTTTAATTTCAAAACATCTTCCGGGAAGAGTTTCGAACAAAACATCTGTCCCAAATGTCATCAAAGACTGGATGCAATTGCTCCCCTTTCCTTTCCTTTTTGCCTTTAATTCCGAAGCATTTACAAAGAGAGGAGCCCTCACCCCAACGAAACCAATGAAAACATAATCAAAGATCGCCTAAAATTCCATTTTTTAAGATTCAGTATCGAAAAGTTTCAGATGTAGTAACCTTCACTTCAAGGGAAGGATTGCTCTCACTTTGGTTCAATCCTAAAGTTCTAAAATTTCAGCGAAAGATTTAGCTCTCAAATTGGAAATGAATACTAATAAAAAATTTTTTCCTCCTGTGCCATCTCTTCGTAGAAAGAGTGTTAAACAAACAGTTTTCTTCGAGTCAAATGGTGAACTAATAGACGATCCGGAAAGAAATTATTTCATACATTTTTTTAACACTCTTCTTGGTAGAGCTATTATGTCCACTGAGGAGCGTTTTCAACAAATAAAAAAATTCAACAAGAAATTTGGACTTCTTTGCAAATATTCTAGCATTAAAAGCTTTGGAAAAGCATGACTTCATAACCAATTGCAATAACTTGCCTTTGGAGATGTGAATGGAACTGATTTATACACAGAGTTAAAGTTCTTATAAAATTAATTTCAGAAACTTTAATTTCAATACTAGATACACTTAAATATTTGTTTGGGAAGTTTCCAAAATGCTTTACTAAATGTTACTATTGCTTTACGAATTTTATTAACTTCCAGTTACAGTTGTAGGCAGAACCTTCATTCTAAGAGCTTAAATTAATTAAAGCGTATTTAAGATCAATTGCGACTAATGCCAGTCTTAGGGCTCTAGCACTAACATCGATTGAAAATGATTTATGTATTTCTCTAGATTTTTCAGAACTTTTTTTAGAATTTTTTTTCCTGTTTTTTTTTTTTTTTTTTTTTTTTTTTTTTGTCTTTCTTTTTTCAAAAACAATGTTTGTTTCTGGTAATTTTTGTGATTCCTAAGTCTTTATTTTTTTACTAAATTCACATAATACAGTGAACTCTCACTTATGCGTCGGCCCAAGGGACCAACAGAAAAAGGCGCATAAGTGAGAGAGACGCATAAGTGAACAAGCCAATTCAAAAGTCTAAAATGCAACATAAGTTCTCCTGAGAGCATGAATAAGAATGTTTCTATAGAAAATGGTCATATTACTACGGTTTGGCAACTACTGAAACATAATTGCAATGATAAGGAGAAAACAAAAATTGTAACATACCTAATCACAAACTAGTCCTTTTGAAACGGTCCATAATAGATAATTGTCCCTCTCCAAACTCTAATTCATGTGGAAAAA
Source organism: Uloborus plumipes (assembly GCA_038373865.1). NCBI lineage: Eukaryota > Metazoa > Arthropoda > Arachnida > Araneae > Uloboridae > Uloborus > Uloborus plumipes. The sequence goes on from JAXGGA010012643.1 coordinate 34,405, forward strand.
ATGCCTTCCGTGAGCAATAAAAGCGAAAGATTAAAGAGGAAAGTGAAGAAACATGCTTATTTTTCAAGAAAATAAATTAAATTGTTCACATTTTTCGAAAAATTCGGCTCATAAGTAAAATATTTATCTTTAGAGCGACGCATAAATGAATGAAATTATCATTATTTTACTATGGAATGTGCTGGAACTACTAAAAATCGTCGTATAAGTGAAAAAGGCGCATAAATGAGGCGGTGTATAAGTGAAAGTTTACTGTATAGCAATTTTATAATAAACTTTAGGGATGCACCGATAAGCAAATTGGCCGATTACCGATTACCGATTAATCGGCAGTTGATAATCGGCCGATTAATCGGCTGAGCCGATTAATGATGAGGATGATTGTTTTCAATTTTACTATCACTATTTTTTCTCTCTTATACAATTCGAAGTTAGAAATAATTAGTAATTTATTTCCGAGAGAAGATTTTTTCCCATTTTCCTAGTTTTCACAAAATAATTTCAATATTTTATCAAATATCTTAGAACCAATTTTCATATTATTGTCAATAATAGTATTGACACATTGTTAGAGTTATTGTAATTGGACATAAAAATTCAAAAAAAAGGGAGAGGGGAGTCTGTGGTGAGCACTCCAATTTAGGAGTACTTTTAATTCATACTTTTTAATAATCAGTAGCCTTTAATTCAATACTTTTATTCTTTGAAAATTAGAGGTTAACTAAAAGCACTGTGCTAAGAGAAAACTATCTCCACATGAAAAATATTGCAACATTGTCTATGTATATTTATTCAAAGTAGGATAATTAATTTAAAAAAAAAAACTTTATATCAACTGTTAGGATTATTATTACTGTTAATAAAGTTATTCATCATAGTTTCTTAGTAAAGGAACAATTTAAAGAATAATATTTGAAAAATATTTTTTCCACCGATTAATCGGCCCGATTTTGCCGATTATTAATAATCGGAGAAGTGGCCGATTATGGCCGATTAATCGGTACTGCCGATTAATCGGTGCATCCCTAATAAACTTAAAACAATTAGCTATTCTTATGTGCAGTGGCGTAGCAAGAACAAAATTAAGACTGGGCAAATAAATTTTGCGAGGCCCCGAGCCCCCCCCCCCCCCTCCGTTTAGAGATTGATTCCAGTTAAAACTATTCAACTATTCTGTGTAAAAAACAATAATAATAAAAAACGAAAACTTTCTCGAGCTTGTTGTTAATTACATGTTGTAAAAATTAAAATATTATACATTTTCAAAAATATTAGTGATAGAAACATACAATATGAAATATTTACATACATTTTGGGGTAGATTGAACTACTTTGAAATACTTGATATATTTAATTTTTTGACACAATATTTTGATGAGCTATGAAATAAATTTATAACTTATGAAACTGCAAATAATACTTATTCATTCTGAATTTTATTGATATTACGCTCTGAAAGATCGACTGTGCAATTAGGGTGTATCATGAATTTTTTTTTTTTTGGAAATTCCAAATTTCAAGTTGATAAAATGTTGTCACTATATTCACATAGTTACCAAAAGAAAAAAATATTTGAAATTAAAAAATATTTGGTCTGCCGGGACGGGAGTACCTTGAAGTTTCAAGTTTTTTTAGTAAAAACGATCATATGTGTAATTCAAAAATAGTTAATTAAGTCCAAAAATGGACTACTTAAGGAGTAATCTATCAATAGAAAATGCATTGGAGCTAAAATTTAACTTTTAGGTTTCCAGAAAAAGTTATGAAAATCCTCAAATTTTTGCTAGTCAGTCATATTTTTAGAATATTAACCCATCCTGCAGAATAATTTTTATTATTGTATCAATAGTACAAACATTGCAGTACAGCGCTTTGAAATAGCGAGGTTGGTCCATTTTTCCACTAAAATAATTATTTTGCTTTACACATAATGTATACATTTTTTATAAAGAATCATCGTTTTTACTAAAAAACTTGAAATTTCAAGGTAATCCCGGTAGACCTAAATATTTTTCAATTTCAAATATTTCTTTTAGTAACAATGAATACAGTGACAACTTTTTATCAACTTGAAATTTTGAATTTTCAAAAAAAAAATTCGTAATACACCCTATGGGCAAATATTCTAAAAATATGACTGACTAGCAAAAATGTGAGGTTTTTCATAACTATTTCCGGAAACCTAAAAGATAAATTTTAGCTCCAATGCATTTTTTATTGATAGATTACCCCTTAAGTAGTCCATTTTCGCACTTAAATAATTATTTTTGTGCGAAAATAGACTGCATAATTTATACGTTTTTGTAAAAAAAATCATCGTTTTTTCTAAAAACTTGAAACTTCAAGGTAATACAGGCAGACCTAAATAATTTTCAATTTCAAAATGATTTTTTCAACTTAAAATTTTGGATTTCCAAAAAAATGGGCGTTGGGGTAAAACACCTTGAGAAGCAAACTTAGAATTTCTTGGTCCAATCCAAACAAATGAGCCATCAGAGTTGTTATTTGGAAAGATGAGGACATAAAAAAGATGAAGAAAATTTTCTTCCAACAGATGTTCAAATATAGATTTTTTGACTAGAAAGAAATTCAAGAAGGAAGCCAAATAATTTGCTTGTAGCTTTCAAATGCTAGCTCTAATCCGCTTCTTTTGTGAACTAGGGATTTTAAGCTAAATATAATCAAAACAGAGGCTCTTATAATTGATTCCAAAGAGCCTCTATTTTCGTCCAATGGTGGTAGTTCTGCTGAGACAATGTAGGTCTGCTTCCTGAATTTCAGTGCAAAGTTTTTGGTGGTATATCCCTGCTTTACTTACAATGTGGAAAGTCGAAAATAATATTTCTTTTATTGGAAAAGTTAGAAAATTGATTTATCACAAGCACTGAGGAAGAAAATATACTATTAAATTTAAAAAAAAAGAAGAGTTTTGAATGACTTAGTTCCAAGATGCATGAGTTTGAGGGCTCTTCAATACAACATATCGTAAGTGAAGGAGTTTTGGCGGAGCGTACAAACCCTGGACACTTCTGAAATCTGTATTTTAATCACGCAACAAGCATGAGAAGGTCAAGATAAAATCTGGCGCAGCGAGGGACAAACATTTCCGCAGAGGCCTTGCATTCAACATTATCGGCAATCCTAAGGGCACTTTTGACCAAAACACTCTTCCAGACGGTAATTCTGACTGTGGGTACCTAAATCGAAGCATTCTTTTTGACGATTTTTCGTCATAATATTGGAAACATTCACGCATGTTCAAACATTAAAATTTCTGACAGAGGCCTGCATTTCTCCTCCACTCTCCCCAAACATGTGGGGAATTCTCACTAAGATGAAATAAATGAAAATCACTATAAATGGATCTGGCTATGCTTTTCGAATGTTAATTTCGGAAAACTTCATGTTTAAAAGAGTAAGTGTCCAGCAAAATGAGGGGAGAGGTGGGAGGAGTGGGGGTTTATGCCCCACCCCCTCACTCGACTCACCTGCTTTTGCTACTGGGTTTCCAACTATTCAACCTCACCAGTTAATTTTCACAGCCATTGGCAGATCAATTTTAATTATTTGGGGCCCCCAAAAAACAGGGGGCGCCCTAATCAGGGTTTGTAACCACAAAACCCCTCAAGGGGCCTTTTTTTTTTAAA
>JAXGGA010012644.1:0-38048 GCA_038373865.1 Uloborus plumipes
CTCTGGTGAGGACCACTCGGTGAGTTTTTTCATCGAAAACCCCTGGCGGTTTTTTTTTTTTTGAAAATACCCAGCCCGCATGGGTTTTCGTTGGAAAACCCGGGCCTTTTTAGGTTTTTTTCAAGGATCATTCTAATATCCTTCTATATTCGAACATTATACACCTACTTTAACATTTCATAGAATCAAGGAACCGTGAATAGAGGTTACTGTTGACCTCCTAAAAAACTTCTTCTTCTACAAAATTAGAAAATCATTGTAATATTGAATTTTTTCAATTGATATTATATTTTAAATTGATACTGAATTGAATTTATAGATTGAAACAATTGTTTTTTTTATGATGTTTTAAATATTTCAAAAAATATATGAGGGAATTTCACGTGCAGTTTATTTTTAATACCTAATAAACTGTCAGGAAAGGATGATGGCGTCTTCTTTGCAACGTGTATCATGAATCAGGAAAATTTAAAGACTACTTCACAGAGGGTTTGAAAAAACTCGGGTTTTTTTGAAAAAGCCCAGCCCACCTGGGTTTTTGATCTAAAACCCGGGTTTCTGATTTAAAAACAACGGCCTTTTTCGTTTTTTTTTTTTTTCAAAAATCATTTTGATGTCATTCTCTATTCAAACATTGTGCACCTTTTTTTACTTTTACTTTTCATAGAAGCAGGTTAGTCCTGAAAAGAGGTCACTGTGACCTCCTAAAAAGATTCTTATTCCGCAAATTTGAAAACAGCATTGTAATATTGAATTTTTGATATTGATATTATATCTTAAATTGATATTAGAACTGAATTTATTAATTGGAATAATTATTGCTTATTTTGACCTCTAAGTATTAAAAAAAAAAAAAAAACAGTGAAATTCAGGTGTAGTTTTATTTCTAAGACCTAATAAGTTGTCAGGAAAGGAAGTTGGCAATTTCTGGACCAATTACTGACAAATACTAAATATTGTAACAAACTAAATATTATAGCCAAATTGATCAATACCTTAGGCTTAGTATTGATCAAAATATTTGCAATATTTATGAAATAAATGTTTTCAATGTGCAAGAAATTTTGAAAAAAAAAAAAAAAAACATTTTACCGACATTGGGTTTTCTCAAGTGGGCCCGCCTGAAAAAATTCGGGTGGGTTTCTTTCCGGCTGGGCCCACTTCAGCGAACCCTGGTCCTCACACAACTTGATATTTTTACAATGTGCAATAGTGATCTTTATACGCAAGCTTCTACTTTCAGAAAAGGTTTAGGAGTTATTTCTTCGTTCTAAACTATGTACAAAAGTGAAATAAACGTCTAGTTTTTTTATGGGTTATATATGGTAAAGCAAAATTGTTTAGTTTTGATAGAATCCCTACTTGTTGCTCAATCTACTAACAGTATTGTTTCAATTTCTCATAGTGGAGCTTATGTTATTTCTAACCAAAAAGCTTTCTGCAAAAGGGTGTTTGATTACACAATGTTTCCTGATTCTACTGCCTTTTCACACCCAATTTTTGCAGAGACATGTAGATAGTTACATAATGAAATACATTCCATGATCTTGATGGTAAATTTTGTTTCTCAAATGATGCATTTCTATTAAGAGTTGGGCATGAAGGTATTTTTTCGCTATACTTTGTTCGCAGAAAGGATAGACCAAATGTAAACAAAAAGGCTGCTATTCGCCATCTGGTTGATAATAGTTTATTCCTGCTCAAGCCAAACACATGATTGACATCGCCAAATGGCGCAATTCTTTGGTTGCATCTAGTCTATCTTTTCTGTGAATTAATTATAGATATCATTGCTATAAGTATTTATTTGACTAAAACATTGAATATATATATATATATATGTATATATTACTATGAAATTTCTACTTGTAGCTTTAGTCCTAGAGGAAAGTGGCTGGCCACAATCTTACCGAGAGAATTTTGGGAAAGCGGCTCAAAAGCTTGGCTTCAAGCTCGAATGTTATGGAAGAGTCCATTGATGAGGGAGAACTCCATCGATCGCCAGACGGTATTTCTAGTGAAAATGCCTGGATCCAACATGGAGATGAACGCAAATGGTATAGAAATGCCTGACAAGGAGCAAATAGCCATCAGTTTGAGGAAAACCGAAACAAAGAACCAGAAACTATTGGTAAGTGTTAACTAGGGACTCATAAAGCCCTGAACACGTCGCACAGTGGTTCGAGGGCGGAAAAAATAGGCATTTCAAAGTTTGAACATGGAAAATTTTTAATGTCGTAATTACTTAGTCCCTGAGTTGTAGTAACATACTCCATAAGATTGTTTTGGAAAAAAATGCATATTACCGAAAATAAGCCAAGAATGTTGAACAATTACGTTTTTAATTAATTTTGGACGTGACCCTATACTGCAGTTTTAATTCATACGTTCAGTAATCCGAACTTGAATTTATAAAAATTCATTTCACATTGGTCTTTCACATCTATAAGGTGCATATTACACCAGAAATAATAATTAAAATTAATAAAAATTTAAAATTATCTGAAGTGAAAAAAAAAAGTAATTGCGAAAAAATATTATGAAATATATTGAGGCATATACTTTTATTGGCGGCTTCCGGTGAGCTTAACCCTTTAAGCGGTTTGCGCGTACGGTGTACGTGCTACCCGAAATTGACCTCATCTGGTTTGCCCGTACGGCGTACGGGCATCGATATTTTCAGATTTCCTTTTCTGGTTTTCCCGAACTGTTCGGAAAATTGTAAACCTCAAAATTCACCGTAAGTGTGAGAGAAATTTTTGCATAATTTGTAAACCATTCATTACTGCATACAGAATGTACTTGAAAAAAGCAAATATTTCGGGATTTTGTGACCAAAATTGTAAACTGAAAAATATTGTAAAAGCATTGAAAACGAAAAAAAAAATTTTAACTTCTTTATATTCTTATCCTGTTAAGTATTGTTACAAATCTTGTAAATAGTTGTTGTTTTTCCTGCCTTGCATCATTTTCATTAGTTTTGGTTTTATCTGACGTCATGTTGCAAAAGTATCTGAAGATATCACCTTTATCACTTGTATACCGGCCCTGTAACGTTTTGTAGTTTTTACACTTGCCCTGCATTTAATAAGCGTGAAGACATTTTCGCGTGGTTTTTCTTTTTATACTAGAAGTTTCGTAAATGGATTGTTCAAATTATGAATGAAACAGAATACTCCAGATTTTGCTAGAACGTAGTAGAAATGTCTTTCGGAGTATAAAAAGCTGGCCTTGAACACAAGTCAGTTAGTTTTTCTCAGATGGTATTTCTGAGAGGCTCGGTTTTATTCGCTTTGGGCGGATGTTTGTTTTTGCTTTTGTAATTTCTTAATTACTGTTCACGTTAGATACGTGGTGCTGAGTTACTGTTAAGAGTACAGTGTATTGTTTGCTACCTAATTGCTGGATGTTTGGCAATTGTTTCCAGCTCATATTGTAAATAGTGTAAATACTTGTAAATAAATTTATAGTTACTTCCTCAAGATTGGAATGCTCATTTAAAGAAAGTTGAAGGTGCTACGGACTCGTTACAATTTTGGCGCCCAACGTGGGGCATCTTCAGGGACTTTCTTGGAATTATCTGTGAACTTGGACTTTTCTTCCTGAGGACTTTTTGACTTCGGAATTTTATGGTGATTTCTCGAGCAATGGAGGAACAACTGAAACAACTCCTTGATGCGATCAACGCTGTTAAAAGTGACATGACTGCAAGTATGGCTGCGAATCAAGAACAATTAAAGAATGATCTGGCTACTAATCAAGAAAAATTAAAGAGTGATTTAACCGCGAGCATAACTTCAAGTCAAGAAGAAATTAAGAGCGATCTAACATCGATGAAATGTTTGGTGGAAACTAAATTTACCAACATGGAAAATAAAGTGGAGGCTCTAGAAGATCGAATCACCACAGTAGAAAACCATGTGGAAAAGAAAATTAAAGAACTTGAATCGAAGTTATCAGCATCCTTCAACAATTCAAGTGACTGTAGCTGCAGGTGGAACTTCTCGTCCATCCATCAAACTGGCCACGTTTGACGGGAAGACCTCGTGGAATATTTACAAGAAGCAGTTCCTCATCGTTGCAGAAGCAAACTCTTGGGACTCTTCCACGAAAGCCTGTCAACTTGCAGCCTCGCTGAGAGGGGATGCAGCTGACATACTACAGACCTTCCCAGAGGACAAGCTCCGTGACTTCGAAGCCTTATCATCGGCCTTGGAGCTTCGCTTTGGCGAAGTATGCCAAAAAGAATTCAGCCAACTCCAGCTGAAATCCCGACTCCAGAGGGATAGAGAGACTTTGCAAGTTTTTGCAGCAGACGTTGAGAGGCTTTCCCATCTCGCCTTCTCGAACTGTCCTTTGGATGTTCGCGATAGCCTGGCCCTGAACTACTTCATAGACGGAGTGCGAAGTCCAGAAGTTCAGACGGCTCTCCGGATGGCGGACATCAAAGATCTTAAATCCGGTCTAGTCTACGCAATGAAGTTCGAGGCTGCACAGCAAACATCCCGCAAGGATCGCCACTCAATCAGGGGCGTGGAAGTGAGTGCCCAGGATTCGAACTCAACTCGTCTCTCGGATATTGAGCGACAAATCAAAGAAATCTCGGGGATCCTGAAGAAGACTCGCAAAGACCAAAGTGGACAACCACTGAAGTGCTGGAAATGTGGCGGTGAGGGCCACGTACGAAATAACTGCGAAGCCCGCCTAGAAAGAAAGACGGCTCCCAAAGTTTTCCAGATTTCCCCAAGAACTGGCGGCTGCAACGGACTGTTCATTTACGCATATGTGAATGGATTTACCAGCGAAATGATTGTGGACACAGGTGCCAACGTTACCATCATTAGGACTGATGTGGCTCGTCAATTTGAACTCACTCAAGATCTTATGGACGCCGCCCTGCGTTACTCTCCAAACTGTGACAGGTGACAAAATCGAGATTGAAGGAAAACTGAACTTAGAAATAATGTTCGGGAGTGCCACTTACCATCACACGGCATTCGTCGCTGACATTACTGATCCCTTCATTCTCGGACTGGACTTTTTGAGAAAATTTGATTTTTCTATCGACTTTAAAAATAATGAGCTGCACTCGATGAGGGAAGACATAGCAATTTTCAATGCTGAAAATAACTTAAAATCCGCTCATCAAATAATAGCCCAAACAGATTTATTGATTCCCTCTAGATCACAAGTACTAATACCTGGCTCCCTCAAGGAAAACAACAGCTTTAAATTCGGCCTCATTGAATATCCTAACCAGAATAATAGCCCAAAAGGAGTACTAGTGGCCTCTACGCTTGTGGACCTTTCAAGGAATGCAGTTCCTGTGAGAGTCGCCAATGTAAGTGAAAGACCGAGGAATATTAAGAAAGGAGAAGTGTTGGCAACTTGTACTCCCGTAAACTGCATCATCAGAAGAATTGATTCCTTCGAGACTGTGTCTTCCGAGTCCTTGACTTCGAAATTAATTGGAAGTGCATCATTATCGAAGGATCAAAGATACGCTGCGGAAAAATTGGTGGACAACTTCAAGCAGGTGTTTTCATCTACATCCGAGGATGTTGGTCGCACGAATTTAACGCAGCATAGGATCGACACTGGAGACCATCCTCCTATCAAGCAGCATCCAAGACGACTACCGTTCGCCAAGAAGGAAGAGGTTGAGATCCTCTTGAAAGAGATGCAAGAGAATGACGTCATCGAAACCTCATCCAGTCCTTGGGCATCCCCTATCGTCTTGGTCCGAAAGAAAGACGACTCCACCAGATTTTGTGTTGATTACCGACGCCTGAATGACATCACCAAGAAGGACAGTTACCCTCTTCCACGGATCGATGGCACTCTGGACACCCTTTCCGGACACAAGTGGTTTTCGACCCTGGATCTAAAGAGCGGCTACTGGCAGGTGGAGATACACCCCGACGACCGAGAGAAGACGGCGTTTACAACCGGACAAGGCTTGTGGCAGTTTAAAGTGATGCCCTTCGGCCTCTGCAATGCACCAGCCACGTTCGAGCGTCTTATGGAATCAGTGTTAAGAGGACTCTCTTATGAATCCTGTCTTGTCTACTTGGACGACATCAACATCATAGGACGCAGTTTTGAGGAACATTTGGCTAATCTTAGGAAGGTGCTGCAAAAGCTTAAGGAAGCCAACCTGAAGTTAAGCCCGTCCAAATGTAATTTGTTCCGCCGTGAGGTGAACTACCTTGGTCACATTATCTCTTCCGAAGGTATACGAACAGATCCAGATAAGGTATCTGCAGTCAAGAATTGGAGCCGCCCCGAAAATGTCCATCAGCTGCGAAGTTTCCTGGGGCTCTGCACGTACTACAGGAAGTTTGTGAAGGGTTTCTCCAATATTGCACGACCTTTGCATAAGCTGACGGAGAGCAAACAAAAATTTGAATGGTCCAAAGAATGCGAGGATGCATTTCTACAGCTGAAGGAGGCTTTAACATCAACGCCTATTCTCTCTTATCCTCAGCCTGAAAAATCCTTCATACTTGACACTGATGCGAGCCACGAGAGCGTTGGAGCTGTTTTATCTCAAGAAATAGACGGTAACGAACATGTCATCGCCTACTGGAGCAAATGCTTATCCAAGTCGGAGCGAAATTATTGTGTCACGAGAAAGGAATTGCTCGCCATAGTTAAAGCTGTAGAACATTTCCATCATTACCTCTACGGCCGTAAATTCCTGCTCCGGACTGATCATGCCTCTTTAACTTGGCTGTTGAATTTCAAGAATCCAGAGGGCCAGGTAGCCAGGTGGATACAGCGGCTCCAGGAATATGACATCGAGATTAAGCACCGAAAAGGCATGTCACACTGGAATGCTGACGCATTATCAAGAAGACCTTGTTCCGAGAACTGCCATTATTGCTCCCGAATAGAGAAACAGTACGGAACGACAATCCCTACTGCCTGTCAAGTTACTGCTACTTCATCATCTTCAGATCCTGATCCATGGAGTGACGACCAAGTAAGGAAAGATCAGCTTGAAGACCCAGACCTAAAGCCAATCATAGAGTTAATGGAGAAGGACAGTCGGCGACCTAGTTGGCAAGACGTTTCTCTCTACAGTCCTGCAACGAAAAGATACTGGGCTCTATGGAAATCTCTCCAGTTGCGAAATGGCGTCCTGTATCGGAAATGGGAATCTGACGATGGCAAAGCATTTAAATGGCAGTTACTCCTTCCCAGATCAAGAATTCCAGACGTTCTAAAGAAATTGCACAGTAGTCCGACTGGAGGACACTTTGGTATCTTGAAAACCCTCCACAAGGTTCGAGAGCGCTTCTTCTGGAGCAATGCGAAGGATGACGTAGAGAAGTTGTGTCATTCTTGTAACGCCTGTGCTGCCCGTAAAGGACCGAAGAGAAGAAGCCGCGAGAAGCTACATCTTTACAACGTAGGAGCTCCTTTCGAACGAATCGGGATCGACATTCTTGGTCCTCTACCGAAAACTACTAATGGGAACAAATACATCCTCGTTTCCATTGACTATTTCACCAAATGGCCCGAAGCATATTCCATTCCGGATCAAGAAGCTACCACTGTAGCAGAGACTCTAGTCCAGCATTGGATCTCGAGATATGGGACACCTTTGCAGATCCACTCCGATCAGGGGAGAAACTTCATCTCTGCTGTGTTTAAGGGCCTATGTAAAATCCTCAAAATTGAGAAAACTCGAACGACACCACTACACCCGCAATCGGACGGCATGGTGGAGAGATTCAACAGGACAATCCTTAATAATCTCTCGCTTATGGTCTCCAAAAATCAACAGGATTGGGACAAGAAACTTCCTCTGTTCCTGCTGGCCTACCGCAGTGCTGTCCACGAGACCACCGGATATTCCCCATCACAGATGCTCTTCGGCCGAGAGCTCCGGCTACCTTGTGATCTCGTCTTCGGTCTCCCTCCAGATGCGCCTTCATCGCCTGAGGAGTACGTCCAGGATCTCCAGGCCCGGTTGGAGGACGTTCATCACTTCGCACGGGAGCGAATCAACATCGCGACGGAGAAGATGAAGACCTGATACGACACAAGGTCCACTGGCCATGACTTTCAAGAAGGTGACAAGGTATGGCTATGGAATCCCATCCGACGTAAAGGTCTATCACCCAAATTGCAGTCGCATTGGGATGGACCCTACACAGTCCTCCACCGGCTGAACGACGTCGTAGTGAGGATCCAGAAGTCATCACATTCAAAACCTAGGGTTGTCCATTATGATCGGCTAGCCCCATACTATGGCCATAGTTCGTAAAGTAAATCTAAAGCTACCATGGTAATTTGTTTGTAAATTTTGTATATAACTTTTGCCTTTAATTGTCTGTAATATTACTTCATCAATGTTATTATTTCTTTCATGTTCTCATTGTTATTGTTTATCATGTTTATGATTGGTTTTCATGTAATGTGTGCATCTGTAAATTCTCCCTTGCTTCCTTTCTGAGGATTGTACTGCCCGGGACGTGCAGTCCTTGGGAAGGGGGCAATGTTACAAATCTTGTAAATAGTTGTTGTTTTTCCTGCCTTGCATCATTTTCATTAGTTTTGGTTTTATCTGACGTCATGTTGCAAAAGTATCTGAAGATATCACTTTTATCACTTGTATACCGGCCTTGTAACGTTTTGTAGTTTTTACACTTGCCCTGCATTTAATAAGCGTGAAGACATTTTTCGCTCGGAGTGTTTTCTTTTTTTTTTCTTTTTCTTTTTATCGCTAGAACTTTCTAGCGATCTCCTTGTTCAAGTTATGAATGATTTGGAATACTCCGGATTTTGCTGGAACATTATCGAAACTACGTTTCGAGTATAAATAGCTGGCCTTGAACACAAGTCAGTCAGTTGTTTTCAGATTTGATCTGGTGACTCGTTTTCGTTCGCTTGGCGAATGGTTGTTTTGCTTTTGTAATTGCTTAATTACTGTTCACGTTTGATACGTGGTGCTGAGTTACTGTTGAGAGTACAGTGTACTGTTTTGCTACCTAATTGCTGGATGTTTAGCAATTGTTTCCTGCTCATATTGTAAATAGTGTAAATACTTGGAAATAAATTTATAGTTACTTCCTCAAGATTGGAATGCTCATTTGAAGAAAGTTGAAGGTGCTACGGACTCGTTACAGTATGGTACTTAACTATATGCAATAAAATAATATGCCTTTTTTGGAAGCATTTCTGGTAAAATAATTGACCGCTTAAAGGGTTAAAGCTATATTGGCAAATAATTTGAACCTTCCTGTAACTAAACAAAAACATTTTAGGGAGCTGCGACCACCTGCGACTGTGGGCGTGACAGATGTTTCCATTTGAATCTCACTATTTACAAACACCAATATAGTAAACTAAAAAAACTAAAAAATAACATGTCGTGGTATAACGGGAACAAATTGATTTTTATCAAAGAGATTGGAGATTGGCCATAAAATTTGACGTACTCCAAAAAAAATTTGCACCTCAAAGCAGGACAAACTTAAGTCACATTTTCACTACATTTCTGTTGTAGCGATCTACAACACTCAAGGGATTTTTTCCGCTTTTTCCCCATTTCGAACCACTGTGCGTCGTCTCTTAAGTAGCGACATGGTGAACCGCACGCCATCTTGGGTCCTTCCGGTACTTTCTCCCTATCTCTATACAGAGGTTCGCTTCCCGAAAAGTATCTTTTTATTAGTGAATGTTAACAGATTTTTAATCGTGACTTTTTTTTACTGACAATATAGATAAACAAATGTTGGTTTTTACCTTGCTGAAAAAATATTTTCATTTTTAAACCGCATATTAGTAAATAGGTGTTTCGAAGGAATTTTTGATGGAATTTTAAGATTTATTTATTTATTTTTTTTAATAAAGATTTCTGAGTTGCATATTACTTGAAGTGTTTCAAATATGTGAGCTATTATTAGGAATATGGTGTAGTAAAACAATAGTAAGCTAAATTTTATGTCACAAATTGTTTGTAACTTGGGCAAAAGTTTGAACTTATAAAACAGCATAATTTATATTACTAATCTTCACACTTCACACACTCGAGGGTCCCCGTATCTACCACAACTTGTGGTTTAACTGGAATGGGCCCTGAAAAGCACTTTGTTCTTTTTGTTCCAGTCCACAGACCAAGGGCGGAGCAAACCCCTGGTCCAGGGACCCCAGAGGTATCGTTTCACTTGGAGGACTTAGTGACCACGACCCTTATTTAACGTCGCCCATCCACCATTAGTAATGGTGGACCTTTGATCGGCTGGGATCGAACCCGGGACCCTACGGTCATGAGTCCGACGTCTTTCCGATCGGGCTACCACCAGGGGCGTAGGAACCGGGGGAGCTGGAGGAGCTTTGGCTCCCCCTAGAATATTTCATACCGGCTCAGCTCCCCCCCCCCCGGTAAAATTTCCTTAGCACAATTTTTATAACACATTTTTTACCTCAAACCTTTTTTCAAAAATGTGATCAAAAATCATCCAAAAGTACGTTGTTAAAGCTACAATTTTGAAAATTGCCAGAGATAATTTTGCTACCCCAGTTCCTGCCCCAAAAGTAACCAAAGCTTACCTACAATTTGCTTTTAAGACTTATTTTTCAAAAAATTTCTATTCTCTGAAATAACCAAAAATCGTTTATAGTCATTTTTTTTTTAATGTACCACTTGAAATTTTTTCCGGGAGAGGATTTTGATAATCTTTTTTCTGAACAAATATTACACCCAAAACTAAATTCATATTAAAAATGCAAAAGAGTACTTAAACTTGTCATCTTTCTGACGAAAAAGATATTAGTAATGTTTTTAAATTCCTTTTAATGTTTACTTAAAAATGTTTATTTGAACATTTATGATTTTATAATTGAGCTTGTATGAAAAGGTGAAAAAGTGCATTTTGCCCCTACCCTCCCACGCACACCAAGAAAGCACCTTGATTAGTCACTGCTCCGGGCTCCTCCTGTGTTTACAAAGTTCCTACGCCTCTGGCTACCACGGCCCATATAACTGATCTATAATTTTTACTAGCAGTACCCGCACGGCGATGCCCGTGCAACAAATGTAAAGGAAGTTAACTAAATAAAGTTTAATTCACTCTAACCCTCTAAAGTAAAGTTATTATATTTGATTCAAATGTGCTCCCCAACCTTTTGAATTCCACTAAAAGTCATATTAAAGTTTAAATCAATTCGCCAAATAAACGTTTCAATGGAACTTTTGAGATAACTGTAGTGGCAAGATTTTCGAAAACTCTCAACGAACACAGGAATTTTGCCCTTGAAGTTTAACATAATCCACCGATTTAACCGTAATTTCAATGTAAAATTGGTCGCCAAATTTAAATTTATTAACATAGGGAACCGATTGTGTCAGGTAGCTCAGCCTCAACCATTCTTCCATGATTTTAATGTGAACATTAAAAGGCAAGAAATATAATGTCTTTCGCACCATCTCTTTGAAGTGAATACAATCTATAACAGTAATCCTCAAATAAGCAAGATTTCCCTGGCTGGCAGGTTTGGTAAATTTCCAGATTGTTGCCAAACTTTACGACGCCAAATACGAAGCGTAACTTCATAGCGGTGTTACCGAAAATGTCAGAATGGAACTATTAAAAATTTAGGTTTGGCGACATTATATACATGTTTTAAACATGCAATAAAATACTTATTAGACTGCAAACAACTACTGTTCCTTCACAGAGCGTTTTCTTTTTCTTTAATTTGGAGAAAGAAGTGTTTCACTGGCTGGGAGGTTTGGTAAATATCCCTATTGTTGCCAAACTTTACCACGCCAAATACGAAGAGTAGCTGATAGCCATCGCTATTTTTTTAACAATAATAGTTCCATTCTGACATTTTTGGTAACACCAAATTTTGAGGAATTCAACTGAATAAATTTAAATTCCCTCCGACCCCTCTGAACTAAAATTATTATATCCTTTAGTTCAAATGCGCTTCATCTTTTAAACTCCACTTAAAGTCATGTTAAAGTTTAAATTAATTCGCCAAATAAATCAAAAAGACAGAAAATTAAGAAAGAAATAAGAGATATTAAGCATTCAAATTGAATAAATTTTCAAGGCTTAAATCTATACGCACAATTTTAACCACAAAGTAACTTCAAGGACAAAAGAGCAGCTGATCAGGAAAATGGACCTAGTACCATAGTTGAGCGTACATAGTTAAACCTTGAAAATTGACTAAATTTGATTAATTAATATCTCCTGTCCTAATTAACGGACAGAAACGTGCTAAAAATTTTCTTTTTCAGAAAAAAAACCCCTCTCCAACGATATATAATGTTTTGGGGTGGGGGAAGGTTTTCCCCCCTCAATTATGGTGGATACACCAAAAATGAGACTAATTAATTAGTTTAAAAATAACTAATTCGAAATTAAAAATTTGGGCTTCGAGGTGCACGAGGGCGGGGTACGTTCGAATTTTTGAGCCAAGTTTCAGGTCCGTAGGTGCTGTGGGGGCTTCTGGCCAGCGGTTACAAACGTACAGACAAACGAACACCGTCATCTTTATATATATAGATATCACCCCTCCCCCTGAGGGTCCTGGATGTTTTGCTTTAGTATGTGCCGTCAGGGGCCGCTGGAGATTGAGTATACCAAAAATGAACTCTAAGGATCTTTATGGGGCTGAGATACAGAGGGGTGAAAACCCCGGTTTGGTTACTCGCGTAAACAGTCCTAGTCGCTCTTTTACATTTTTATTGGCGACGGAAATTTCTTGGCGGCTTGTATTTGGTTTTCTTGGCGGGGCGGGACGCTCCCGCGTCCCGTGATAATTCACCGATTTAACCGTAATTTCAATGTAAAATTGGTCGCCAAATCTAAATTTATTAACATAGGGAACCGATTGTATCAGGTAGATCAGCCACAGCCATTCTTCCATGATTTTAATGTGAACATTAAAAGGAAAGAAATATAATGTCTTTCGTACCATCTCTTTGAAGTGATTACAATCTAACAGTGACCCTCAAATAATCAAGATTTCACTGGCCGGGAACCTCCTCTGAAGAAAAATTATTATATCCTTTAGTTCAAATGCGCTCCACAACCTTTTAAATTCCACTTAAAGTCATGTTAAAGTTTAAATCAATTCGCCAAATAAATATAAGAGACAGAAAGTTAAGTAAGTAACAGGAGATATTAATTAATCAAATTGAATAAATTTTCAAGGCTTAAATCTATACGCAAATTTAAACCACAAAGTAACTTCAGGGACAAAAGAGCAGCTGATCAGGAAAATGGCTCTAGTGTTTCAGTTCTGCGTAGAGTTAGGCCTTGAAAATTGACTAAATTTGATTAATTAATATCTCCTGTCCTAATTAACGGACAGAAACGTGCTAAAACTTTTCTTTTTCAGAAAAAAAAACCCTTTCCAACGATATATAATGTTTTGGGGTGGGGCGAGGTTTTCCCCCCTCAATTATGGCGGATACACCAAAAATGAGACTAATTAATTAATTTAAAAATAACTAATTCGAAATTAAAAATTTGGGCTTCGAGGTGCACGAGGGCGGGGTACGTTCGAATTTTTGAGCCAAGTTTCAGGTCTGTGGGTGCTGCGGGGGCTTCTGGCCAGCGGTTACAAACATACAGACAAACGAACACCGTCATCTTTATATATATAGATTATTGAATATCATTCACTTCTTAAAAATTTCAAAATTTCTTTTTGTCACCTCTTTTCTCCTTCTTTTTAATCCTCTTCTTTGTGGTTAGAAATGCTATCTGGTTCAGAAAAGTTAAAATGAACATATTCTTTGCAAATATTATAGCTTCTGATTTTTTTTTCTATCTATAGGGATTTGTGGATTTCTCTTATGAGTACTGGAAAAACAGTAGTGAGCAAGCTTTAATAGAGAACCGACTGATAAACTTGACAGTCTCGCAAAGATCTTGGGCTGCACAATTGGAGAAGTATCTAAGCGAAAAGCAGTCCAAGTTCGTGGTTTCGCTAAAAAAAAGTATCATGTCACCAAAAACTGAAGAAAATATTTATTACGTAAGTGCTTCAAGTGTTTTGCCTGTTTTTGAGTGTGTTTGTTCTTCTGTCTTACTGTCTTATGCGTAGTGGTTGGAGAGACTATATTTCACCACTAGTGAACTACAACTATGACTACTTTACTGCAAAATTAAATAACTACAGCTACAATAACTGTATTACAAATATAGTTAACTACAACTGCAATTACTTTTTTTACAAGTGTAGCGACTACATATTGCTTTTAAAATGTAGTAGCTATTTCGCTACTCTTTGAATATTGAATTTTTCTAAAGTATGCAATAAACTACATTTATTAAAAATAAATGAATAAATAAATAAAATTTTTAAAAAATGTTGAAGACTGATAGAAAATATTTGCAGAAAATGGTGTTAAGAATAATAAATGAGCTTATTCAAACATGAGAAATTGTTAAGAATTTTTTACGTATGTGTTGTGTGGGCAGTTTTTCCCTAGTCCAAAATGCACTAGATGTTTATCCAGTATCTGATTTTTTACGATATTTTAAATAAAAAGTGCAAATTGCCATTTTCATGCTTCTCTATTACACTATAGTAAGCATTATTTACGATCCTTTTGAATAGTTACACTTGCTTTTATGTCTAAGAAAAGGAATTTGAAAAAAAAAAATAATAATTTCGCACTGGAGTCCATAACGCTTATCTACGGGCCTTTCTCTGCGTCTATTCTAAAATGAGCGTGACACTCTATCGAAAAATTTATTGCTTGTACACATTTTTCTCTTTCTCAGTCCCACACAATTCTGTGAGAATTTGGGAAAATATGAAAACTCAGCTATCAAATAATATTGCTAAACAAATAGGTAGTGTCAAGCAGATTGACGAGAAGCGGCATCAAAGGGTCTGAGAGATCAGGTCAGCTTGCAGTTTTAGGAACCTTATTATTTGTCACTGCGTCTGCTAATGTACTCGAAAAAAATTTGCGCCAATCAGATGTACATTCAAATTTAGTATCCTAGCTGATCTAATGTCTGTACCTCAGAACCAGACTAACGTAAGTCCATTTTCGTCGTTTTTCAGTACAGGGCGAAAACGGTTGTCGGATACATGCAAAGGCAAAGGATGGGACTCGCGCTCTTTTCACGCTACTAAATAATTGTAAAGAAATTTGTTTTATAGAATACTGTTTTAATAGGTCGATGTGGAATAAGATTCTACATCAAGTGAAGCAAAAAAGTGAAAATTGCCATTTTTGGACTTACTTTGTTCTTATTCTGAGGTACAGGTGTATGGTTTGGCATTCGATTTCTCTTGTAAACCTTTATAAAATCCTTTTGTAAACTAATGACTAGACAAACAACTATAAACAACATAGATAAAGCCCAAACAATCAATCATTACTTATTTATGCTTTATCTATGTCGTTTATTACAGTTTTTTTTTTTTGCTGCACAAAGGTATTTATCAATTTAGTAGTTGCATAGTTAGAAAGAAGCTTTTTTCCCCATATTCAGAGACAAAGTACAGATCATTTGTAACTGTATATCACTTGTTAATTCGTAGAACCCGAAATGTAGTTGAAGTAATAGTTTCGAATTTAAACTAGTTTGCCATTTAATGTTCATTTTCTTCTACACTCAATTAATTTAATACTTTGACCCGTTTTTGGCAATATCAATTTACTTTTCAGGTTGGTTGGTGGAATAAGAAAGGAAGCGAGCATTTCGCATCAGAAGAATCCGAAGTGACATTCTCTGTAGATCTTGAGACTCAGATGATGAGTGGCGATGATTTAGCAGAAAAATACCCAACTGTTGATGCTAAAGATGTCGAAAACTTATTGAATCAACTTATAGTGACAAAAGTAATGCTCAGCTATCCTTTTTACAAGAATAAAGAATCCGTCACATTCGATGGATATTACATTCTCTCAGGAGGAGCCGACATTTTCAGGTACGTAATTACTGTGAGCAAACCTTTTGTTCTTGGTAACTACCTCAAGCTAGGCAATAATGAATGAATTTTCTACAGGAAGTATTGCCAGGTATAAAAGAATGGGGGGGGGGGGGGTCAGAGGCGGTAGAAATTCCCCTAGCATTTGATGTCTCTAGAATCGCTTGTGCGTTAGGTCTTTTTTTTAGTGCATGCGTAGTTTTAATTTATAATAACTTAGTGCAGTCCCCCATTTCATTCCATGTTTTCTTTTTCTCAAAGATTCCAGGAGAAGTCTGTGATAAGCAGCAGCTACCATGGCTTGGAGATGATATCTCATTCCGTTTACAAATCAGATCCAGATATGAGAGCTCTTGACCACATCTCCGAGTTCGTTCATCTGGAGACTGAAAAGAAGGCCTTCCACATCCTCGAGTACAAGACTCTGCATCCTGCCGGCAAGTGCACCGAGTCCCGTTTGAGGCACTACATCAGGGCGCCCGTTTTCCACCTGTCATCCCGGGTAGACCGATGGTGCCATTCTGAAGATCCGCAGCTTTATACACTCACTTTGAATATTACAACTCAATCTTCATGCTGGGGCCTACTTAAGTCAAAAACAGATCGTAAGTGTGCTGTCATTTTAGTTTTTGTTTTATTTCTCAATAGTGCAATATTTATGAGACGTAAAATGCCGCTTGATGGTTTGGTGTACTATAGGCAAGAGAGGAAAACTGCCTCTTCTTTTTATCAAAAAAGGTGTGAAAATTGACAAAAATTATTATTTGAAAAAAGTATTAAAATCTCAGATGATTAAAGAAGCCCGAAAATTATTTCAAAAAGATTCATTCATATTTCAACAAGATTCGGCACTCGCCCACAAAGCAAAAGATTGTTCAACAACCTTGCAAACAGAATTGTCCATCCTTTATTTCCACAGAAGAATGACCTGCATCCAGTCCTGATCTAAATCCACTGGACTATTGCATATGAGGACAGATGGAGAATAAATTGACAAACCTAAAACCAATGTCCACAATTAAAAAAACTTTGAAATAAAATATAAAAAAACTTTTTAAATTTAAAGACTATTTCTGTCCGCTCATTCGCACTAAAAAGTATGAAATAAACTAAGTATTCGATATAGTGATTATAGTGCTCAGAAATTCCAGCTCATCTTGATATATTTATATTTACGTTAATGCTAAAGCAGCCAATAAAGTTTAAATGAAAAATTTGATTTAAGAAATAGGCGGTATACTGTTTATTACGAATAGCTTTTACTATACCGCCTATTTCTTAAATCAAAGTTTTCATTTAAACTTTATTGGCTGCTTTAGCATTAACGTAAATATAAATATATCAAGACTAGGTGACCCGTGCGGAATTCCGCAAAAAAAAAAAAAAAAAACTCTAAACTTAAAATTTAATGCGACAATTTTTATTGGTTTCATTATTTGCACAACATCGCCATCTACTGCCGTCGTTCTGACAACTTTTCAAAGAGATCAAAGACACGTTTACTTTTACAACTACTACAAAAGTGATACCCTATATTAAAATCAAATACCCAAGGCTACTACTAAACTAAATACTAACGTTATCGCAAAACTATCATAGTATTTTGAAACAATAAAAGTTACAATTAAGGTTTACCGAGATAAGCCTTGGCTTGAAATGTCGCATTTAAAATTGATTTGAACAACAATGTAACGATTTTGACAGTTGAGCAAAAAATCTAACTTTTTCAAACTTCAATCGCTTATAAGTCGCTTAAACGTGGATTTTCGAGATTCTCGTTACGCGGCGCTAGCACAGAAACGTTCTAAAGAACGCATTTTTTTTAATCTTTCGAATGAAATCAAAATGGAGACGATACGACAATTATTTCGCTAGATAGAGTCAATTTTGTGCCCAAAAATTGAAGTTCGAATAAAAAACGAACCGACACTTTTTAGAGGGTGGGTCTAATTTTCGTCAATAGCCCGCGGGATAAGCTTTAAAATCATAAATTTTCTTGCAATTCGATAAAGAAATGAGCGAGTTTCGACCGGGTACAGGATTCGGCTTAGAGAAATAATATATGGAGATGAGCTGGAATTTCTGAACACTATAATCACTATATCGAATACTTAGTTTATTTCATACTTTTTAGTGCGAATGAGCGGACAGAAATAGTCTTTAAATTTAAAAAGTTTTTTTATATTTTATTTCAAAGTTTTTTCGTTTTAAAAATTATTTAGAATTGCGTGAAGACAAACGCCGTTAAGCATAATTCACCGAGAAAATTACAAACGCCGTTAAAAATGCTATTCACGAACACTTAATTTTTATTCATGAGAATATTTCGTTTCCAATTTTCTTAATTTATCAACTTACTTTGAGTCAAACGCCATCAAGCGTAATATTCAATTTGAAGAACTACCTATGCATTTTCTACAGCCCTTAGCCTTTTTTTAAAAGTCACTTAAGCAAATTTTTGAACTTGACGAATAATGTTGATTGTTTGCTAATCTCAGTCGTTTAATACATTCTTTTGCTTTAATATTGCAAGGTTTATCTCCAACAATTTCAGTCGGATAGCTCACGTGAAGATTAAATGCCCACAATCCGCAAATATATCTTTGTTTTGGTTAGCCTTGTGATTAATGTGTTAAATTTAAAACCAAAAGTCAGTTTTATTATTACTATTATTTCATTGTTTCTGGAGACAAAAAGCTGAAGTGAGCGGAAATGCGTTAAAGTTCTCGCGACTGGATTTAACTCTGCAACCGGAAGCAAAATGTGAAAACCATGACAAAAGTAAGTACAGAAAAAGTCTTTAAATATTGCAAGGTTTATCTCCAACAATTTCAGTCGGATAGCTCACGTGAAGATTAAATGCCCACAATCCGCAAATATATCTTTGTTTTGGTTAGCTTTGTGATTAATGTGTTAAATTTAAAACCAAAAGTCAGTTTTATTATTACTATTATTTCATTGTTTCTGGAGACAAAAAGCTGAAGTGAGCGGAAATGCGTTAAAGTTCTCGCGACTGGATTTAACTCTGCAACCGGAAGCAAAATGTGAAAACCATGACAAAAGTAAGTACAGAAAAAGTCTTTAAAAAAAATTTACTACTAAAGATATGGAATGAAATTCCATTCTCTGCAGTGCATGCCGCTGCAGAAGCCTTTCCGAAAAGATTGTCATCTGCGGTTAGAGTTAAAGGCGCGAGAATAGAAACCATTACTCATAAACCTTGGCATACAATGATGTTACTTTTATGCAACATTGATTTTATAATTATAGAAAAACTGGTGTTACAGTAATAATTTTTTTTCAACGTGATATATATATATATATATATATATATATATATATATATATATATATTACATTTGAAAAAAATTAATTAATGGTTCTATTTTCCCAAAAATCTGTTCTGATTCGAGAATGCTTTAAGCTAAAGTCTCACTGACGAAATGCAATGCTATTATGTATGAAATGTTTACCTTTTTTTTTAAGATTAAATAATGAAAAAAAAAGAGAAAAAAACTAAAAATAACAATACACTATTTTCAGAATTCGTCCAAGAAATTAGAACGGATTATGCATACGAAGAATGTCATTATGAGAACCCACTGGCTACTATCGATGTCAGAGCGGAGTGGTTCGGAGAGAAAAATGTTGATCATAATAAAACAGCGATGTTTTGCAACAAGGTAAGGCATCACACGTTTCTTTTCTTTAATAATTGGCGTTTGATTAATTTCTTCTGACAACATTTAATTCATACCTACAAACAGTATGCAGACAACTGAGGAATGGGGTTGAAGCATGCAATGCATATTATCCCCCCAAACAAAAGTTCATATTAACTTTGCATTTCACTTCAAAAATTCTCAATTGCAAGTTTTCAAAATGATTGCGATGCCCTTTTTTGTGAGCCATATTTTTATTTGGAAGATGATGCAAATCGCATGTATTACGGAAAGAAAAACTAATCAGTTACTGTTTAGTTAGCTAAGGAACGTGCTTAGTGATGACTTTTTGTAATCCGAATTTATACTACTCCCCGTATAATCTTCTATTGGAAAAGTTGATCTTCGCGGCATATGAGCTATGTTTCCATTTTACGGAAAAGAAGTAGGACTTTTCAAATGTTATTGTAATCAAAATAGTGACTAATAATGAGCCTACACTGAAACACACACATTTTCGATAAATATTCAATTGAAATTCTTTGAAGTGCAAGATTGGGAGAAATAAATAAATACCTTTGTGTTGAAAAGCAAAATTGATAAACAACATCTCTTGTAAATTAGAGAAAAACGAACAAAAAACCACTATAAAACAAGCAAAAAAACATTGCCTACGTGTCTTTTGGGGGCACAAGGAAACTCTTTCTCAATGTAAAATGATAAAAGAAGTAAGTTGATGGATGTCATCTAGCATAAGCCAAGAACCAGAAAAGTTTTAAACAGTCAGAACACAGTCTTCATATCCTTTTTGCATAAAAAAAAGAGGCCTGTTTCAAGTGTGAACAGATGTTTTTTTTTTACAAATTTTGTGAGATATTTAAATTTTACTGTTTGTTATTTACTTGAGATACATTTTGTTTTCTATAATTGTCATTTGTTGTGTTAAATTTTAATACTTGCGTTCAAATAACTAAAATAAATAACTTATTTTTTATCTATTCATGAGTTAAACTAGCTCGAGAATGGGATGAAAACATCAAAAGCGTATCAGAAATATTTGCTTCATCATGTGCGATTTAATCATTTAATGTTTCGTTTACAGAACAACGACTGCGCTAAACTTTATTTAGAGACAAAATATTATGGTTATTCATCATTGGACCTCTCCACACCAGCTGAAGACCAGCCTTTCCTGTCTTTTAAGAAAAAGGTGTCAGCTGAGTATCCGAACATTGATATTCAAGTTCAATACAGGGATACTGAGGTACAGAAATTTTATGCAAACTAATCCTTAATTGTTTTCTGCTTATGGATAAAATTTGGTTTAAGGAATGTTTTGAGATGAATAATTTCTGCAAACTCTCAATGTTCAAATGTCTGAAGTCAATTGGAGTTTTGTTAGTGAGACTTAAGCGTCTAATATAATTAAAAACTGAAAGTATCTATGCATCTGTCTATGTGTCTATGTCATGCTTCTTTCTCCCGAACACCAGTGAACTGACCATTGAACTAGGTATCGATAGATTCGTAATGTTTCAGTCTTTAGTAGTTAGAGTTTACATTGTTCTACGATATTAATTTGCGGAGATATCAATTAAAAACGTAATTTTTCTCCCTCTGGAACTTTTTCAGAGCAACTGCGGATACTGCGGCAAAAAAAGAAGAAACGTCGTACTGCTCAATCGATGTCACATGATCTCTTCATAAATCGAAAGAGAATTGCAGAGCACCAAATACTCTCTTCACGATTTTCATTCTAAGGAAAGCCCGAAACTCGAAAAGATGAATTTGTTTTTTGATACCCGGTGCGGGGGAACAGGGCCGCCGACAGGGGGGGGGGGGGGCAGCAGGGGCAAAATCCCCGGGGCCCGGCCCAAGATGGGGCCCGGGCTGCTAGTTTAAAAAAAAAAGGCAGTTTTTTTGGTTAACTGAACTTCATTTTTGTGTAGGCAAAGCAAAAACATCTCGCATCTACATGTGTCCACAGCAACGCAACGAGCGCTCGTAGCCCAATGATTTAGGGGGTTATCTTCTGTAGTACTTACCAGGCATTTCTTACGTGTACAATGGGAAGTTTGAACTTTCAAAGTGAGGAATAACGCTTTTAATAGTCAAAAAATGTAATTTTTTAAAAAGGACTTTAAAACACATACATGTGTAAATTATGTAAATATGTATTATTAATTTAGTGAAGTAGTGATAGAATTATTAATAGTTATTAGTAAATTGAAGTAGGAATATTATTTGTAAATTTGTGTTATGTATTTCTGATTTATTTCATACGAATTTATATCATAGTATACTTAAGTACAACACACGAGCAGATTATAAAAATATAAAACACACAAAAAAATAAAATTGGAAGAAAAATTAGCAAATACGAAATACTATTATTTTTCTTCACTGCACCGAACGTAAGTTGTCTTAGTATTGAAGATTTTTTTTGGAAGGGGGGGGGGCGCATGTCAGTACTTTGCCTCGGGGCCCCGGTAAACCTCTCGGCGGCCCTGCGGGGGAATAATCACTGCCCTCTGAACCCTCGTCTAGAAGGCAATGGAACAACTCAGTGCAAAAAGAAGGCGCACGGCGGGTCTTTCATTTCAAGTTTTTCCAAGGGGGGGGGGAATAAACGGGTGAGAACACAACTCAATTTTATCGAAAAACATCAAAAACCACGCACATTTATATGTTAATACGTTGATCTCTCAAAAGTCGGGGGGGGGGGGAAGAGGGCTTTGACCCCCTGACCCCCTAAAAGACCGGCCTGGCGAACGGCGCGTCTCTTCTAAGATCAAATGAATTCAAGAGTTCGCCATACTGCGAAGTCTTCGAAGTACGTTGTATGGAATAAAATAGTAGTTATCTAGAGTTGCGCTACGCTGAAAACCCAAAGTACACCACAAAAGGTGGCGTACACCGAACCTCCGCAGCGTATCCGGCGAGATCGAGACGGGCGCCGAAGACGGCTAGTTTAATATTAAGGAATGTTGAATAATTTCATGTTTTCATGAAAATAGCTTTTAGATTGAAGACTTGAGAAATAAAAGCTTCATATTTTTGTGACACTGCGTTAGTAACATTTTGCTTATTAGCTTTATACAATAGTGTCAGTCAAGTCAACTTGGGAAATACTGCTATTTTCATCACTAATACCAATCTAGACAATGTCCAGTCTTTCTGAAAATCACCGATTACTGTCTGATTTTCTTTGGTAAAACCTTCCGCGCATTTACCCATGCATCAAGTCTTTTCTGATCTTACCAACATAGGAGTGTTAGGTAAGATAACAATAAGGGGAAGAATAATAAAAAGCGTTTTGAGTCGTATGAAACAACGTGGAGCGATGCTAATTTCAAAACATACTTTAGTTGAATATGTCAAAAGGATATCGCAAATAAAAGTTTTAAATTGAAAATTTCGAAAAGTTATCACCCACAACCGATCTACCCTTTTTTAAGTGGAACTGTTCGCGAGTGCTAGGCGCGGCGTTCATGGACGGACAGTTGTGGCTATTTTAACCTTTTTTCGATATTCGTTAATTACTAACTTCACTTGTCTGATAATTTTTAATGAGAAGTGACTGGAGTGAAGTTAATATTTCAATAGGAATTGAATAGTTATAACTTAGTTAAGTAACAGTACGATAAGTAATTATGAAATGCATTGTTTATTTAACTAATGCATATTTGCATGACATACACGAATGTACATTTGCATGGCAGAAACAAACATAAATGTTTTTTTTTTTTTTTTTTTTTTTTTTTTTCAGGATGAAATGGATGTTTTACGAGTTATGGCAGACGCATCTAATGCGAACAATCCAGTTTGGTCAGGAATATTTGACACTTTAGCATTTCAAAAAGTGAAGAATACCTTTTCACCAGTATGGAGCAAAGTGACCGATGCGGTTAAAAGTGTATCCCAAGAAACGAATCACCCTCTCAACGTCATTCTTAAGCCCATTCTAAAGAAATCTTTGTACGAATTATGGCAAGATCTAAACATAAAGGTATGAGTTTCTTATTGCCAATCTGATATTTATTTCGTACAGTTCTGTAATGGGAGAGGGGAGTAAGAGGGGGCATGCCATTCCCCGAAATGTGTTTTGTTTTTAATATTCGAACGCGTTGGGTCTTTTCGACCCAGGCGCAAGGAAAAACATTCGCAACTCTACTTCTTCTGTAAAAATAATGCAAATGCAATGCAATGTAAGTTGGTTTTAAACCACCTTTTCTTTTGGTGAGTAAATCCCAAACCTCCAAGGTGAGGGCCTGTAATTTGTTTTCTCCAACTGCAGCATTGATCTAACATAACCTCGAATGAGCATTCTGAAAAACTGTGTGTGAGGAAGGTTTTTTTTTTTTTTTTTTTTTTTTTTTTTGTCACACTTACGGAACAGACTAATATCCCAAGTAGCATCAACTCATCGGATTTTGCTCGGCCGATCATCGAACTCCTCGTAAACTGATCCCGTAACGCACGATGACATCGTTCCGATCAGTGTCCGAGCACGGTTTTCGATGAGCTACTTTTCATCGTAAAGCGATATCATTCCGATGAACTTTCCGATGAAAATAAGCCGAGCATCCAACATTTATCCTAAATTCCTCGGCACGGGACTGCACTGCTCGTAAATTGCTCCAAATCTCATCGTATTTCAAGCAAAACTCATCGGATTTTCTGCTCGGATTCTGTTTGGCCTATGAGACATATTAGAGCGATTCCCGATGAGAACTCATCGAATCCGATTATCGGCCGATGAGAATTTCATCGGGTTTCGATGAATGGCCGATCATCGGCAGATGAGATTATGCTGCAAGGGATTATTATTTGAAATATTTATTAAAATCTTTGACAGACCAACCTACAGCAAAGAACAATGAGCTAACTCAGGGGTTCCCAAACTATTTTACTCTGCGGACCCTTGCGTAGTTTTCCAGATTCCTGTGGACCCCCTTCCTAGGAATCGTTCCAAAACTAATCAGGAACTGTAACAACAGAACTCCGACATTCGCAGACTGCGAATTAAATGGTTACGTTCCATTATTGATGTTCTAAAAGAATCATATCAAAGCAAAATATATAAAAATGTAACTAGATTAATCAGAAATTTACCCAACATTATGAGGGTTCTTTTAATATTGATTTTTTAAACAAAATCAAAAACTTCATAAATGCCTGACAACTTTCTAAAAGTGTCAGTTCGACAGTTTTGATGCTGAGTAAAAAATTAAAACTTAAACATAAAGAAAACAGATGAAGAGAAAAAGTAACATTTTTATTCATACTTTCCTAATAATAATGGCACAAGACTTAAATCAGCTAATATTCTTATACAGCATAGGTGTACAATAGGGTGATTCAGTAATATATGGAAAAAAATAAACTTCGTATTTTTGTGCGTCTTACCCTCTTATTTTGTGCCACTATATACACTGATTATTTGTGCAAAATTTTGACAAAATATATTAATATTAGAGGTCGCTCAAACGCCTTGCAATTTCGTGATGTTGACAAAAACGTGAACGTAAATGATATCTATGGAAAAAAATAGCCTTTGTATTTTTGTTCGTCTTACCGTCTTATTTAGGCCTTTATATTCACTGAATTATTTGCCCAAAATTTTAGTAAACTATATTTACATTTAAGAGTACTTCGAATTTTGTGATAGTGGCACAAATGCGAACGTAAATAATAATAAAGTTACTTTATTGCTTTTTTATATCTCGGAAGAAAAAAAGCGTGCAATCAAAAAAAAAAAAAAAAAAAAGGGAACTATATATCTGAAAAACCAATGAAATGCGAAAAGTATGAAAACTAATCAAATGCGGAAAAAATATATAAAACAAATTTAAATACATTAAATACATAGTAATTCGCTCATTAATTCTTGCAATACTTTTTAAGGTTACTTTTTTACAACTTTGAAACCTTTTCTGTGTTCCTGTCCCACTTGAAGAAGACACTGTCTTTGTTTTTCGTCGTTAGTGATAGTCTTAACAAATGCTTCAATAAGGGCCATGCCACGCTCCGTATTGTCGTTTACAATCCTCAGTTTTTTCGGTAGTATAGATCCTCGTTGGTATCTTGAGAATTCCAATACTCAGGATCAAATAGCTGATATATTTTGAGTTTCTTCTTCACATGAATAAGGATGTTGAAAATGTTCCAAATCATTTCTCAGTGCTTGTACAAAAAGGGTTGCTGGGAACCTAGCTCTTTGATATCCTTTCCCATTAACGATAAGAATGTGAAAGAAATCGATTTCATATGTTACGAATACCTTTTCTTTGTCCATATCCATAACTTGAAGCCGTAAAAAATCTTTGACACAGACATAACACGAGGAACCGCTCCTGGGAAACGAAAAACTTACACCAAGAGAAGGTGCTCCGCTCAAGAAAATCGCACTAAGCTCTAGTACCTTCCTTCTTTTACATGGGTCATCAGAAAATGACTTTGGCAACTTCCATTACTAGTTGCACGTTGCTCGGAATTGGCTACCAACTCCTCAACCTCATCGTTTCTCACTCCAGGCTTAAAATTAAAATGTTTTATCCCTGACTATGATTTCTGAAACCACTTAAAAATCAGTATTGTAGATCCAATGGCAGTGGATGGTTCCACGCAATTGCGTGAACACCGTATTTGACATTGCACGCAATCAAATACCCCAATTCTACCTAATTCTTGGTGTAGCGAGCAAGGGCGGATCCAGCTTCTGGTTAAGGAGGGGGTCATTTTCGGAAAGGGGGGGGGTCAAAGTGCAATTTTTGTGCAAAAATGGGGGATTTTGGCAGTTTTTTCGTGAAATAAGTCCCAAAAATGCAATTTTTTGCTATATTTGGTCGGTTAAGGGGGGGTCATGACCCCCATGACCCCCCCTCTGGATCCGCGCCTGGTAGCGAGTACGGCCTTCTCCATACCGTTACTCGCTTTGGTTCGTTACTGTCAAGATGAACTCATCGATTGCACACACTATTTCTTTAAATCACTTCACCTTTATTGGTCTGTACACAACATTTAACTATGTTACACTATATACACAATAATCATAAAACAACCACATTCACTTTGCTATGACCCAACACACAGAGGCAGCATTCAACTTCGCTCCTCTCTCTCTGACCTCGGGGGTCCGTCTCTCGAAAAACATCCCTCTCCTCCTTCGCACGGGAGCACCAGGCTAAACTAACCCATGCGACCAGGAGCGAGAGGTCGATTATAATTCTACGTTGGGGGTGCCGAACACTACACCTCCCCCCCAAGATTGTGATTACAGCTGCAGTCAGAAATCACTATCTGAGAAAAATTGTCCGGCAATCCCAACATACACATATAAAAATAACATTCTCATAAAAATTAATACATCACATTGTACTAACAAAATAGTAATACCAAAAATTCTCTATAGACATCTATGCAAATTTCAAACAAATACTAAAAAGTTACCTCCTTGGCATAAATTAACAAAATACTAATATATTTCCTTCCGTTTAAATAGTTAAAGTCTCTTTTCATTCCTATAAAGAAACTAACATGAAAATTAAGTTCCAGGTTTTAAATTTCAAAAGCACATAAGAGTCAGAAACAGTCATGTTTTCAATTAGTCCACAGCTAGCCGTGAGAGCGCATCTGCATTTCCAAGTTTTGCGCCTGGGCAATGACTAATTGAAATGTCGTATCTCTGAAGTGCCAATGCCCAGCGTTGAAGTTTGGCTGATTGAGGCACTCCTTTGGTTATGAACGTCAGGGGGTTATGGTCCGTAATAAGTTCTACGTGAGCTCCAAAAATCCAAGTTTCGAACTTTCGGAGGCTCCAGATAACGGCATAGGCCTCCCGCTCTATGGTTGGCCATGCCTGCTGCGTCTTATTGAGCTTCTGGCTCGCAAAGCTGATGGGGCGCAGAGCTCCTCCTTCATCACGTTGCGATAAACAAGCTCCAATCGCGTATGCAGAAGCATCACATTGAATGACGTACGGCTCATCTAACTTAGGTGTAAATAGTGCAGGTGCGTCACACAATGCAATCTTTAAAGTTCGGAAACAATTCTCGTGAGTCTCCGACCAAGGGATATTCTCTTGAACTCCTTTCTTTGTGAGCTCTGTCAATGGATACACTAGATTTGAGTAATTATTTATGTAATTTCTATAATAATTACAGAGTCCTAATACACTCCTAAGTTGAGTCTTCGTTTTGGGGGTTGACAGTTTCTTGATAGCTGACAGTTTTTCTGGATCAGGTTCGTGTCTACCGGATCCAATCACGTGACCTAAGTATTTTATATTGTCTCTGCCAAATACACATTTCTTTACATTGACCGTAAAGCGCAATTCGTTTAATTTCTTCAAAATTACATCTAGGTGCACTAAATGTGTTTCCCAATCTGGAGAGAAAACTGCTATGTCATCGATATACGCTTTACAGTATTGTTGATGGTCATTCAAAGCAGAGTTCATCACACGTTGAAAAGTTGCGGAAGAATTTTGAAGACCGTAAGGCATGACTTTCCAACGATATTGAGCTCTATGCGTTTTAAATGAAGTCAAATCTCGACTCTCTTTTTCGAGCGGTATTTCCCAGTAACCTTTTAAAATATCTAAAGAGGTTATTACGTTTGCTTGCCCGATGCTATTGATCAAGTCATCAACATTCTGCATAGGAAAATCGTCCTTCCTCGTAGCAATATTTAGGGATCTAAAATCTATACACAGTCTTATCGATCCATCCTTCTTATTAACACAAACTACAGGATACGCTATTTCTGCATCACTAGGCTCGATTAGATTTAACCGTTCCAATTCTCTAACTTGATCGTCTACTTTCGGCTTCAAATTCTCTGGAATGCGATAAATGTACGGCTTCTTTCTTGTGACACCCTCGATAAGTCTTATTTTGTGCTCTGCAACTTTAGCGATCTGTAATTTTCCTGAAAACACCTCAACATGTCTGCGAAGAACATCTAATAATTCTTCCCTCTTCTTAATTTGCAAGTGTGTCAAATCTATCTCAGACGTAAAATCAGGTTCATTAGATCTTCGAACTGGCGCTTCGTAGATATCACCAAACTCATCGTCTTCGTCAAATATGACTCCGACAGCTTGAGCGCGAGGATAATATTTTCTCATCTTATTTACATGAACATGACGTACGCTTCCATCGGATAGCTTTACTTTGTATGAATGCTGAGAACAGTGCTCTACCACTATGCCAGGACCCGTCCATCGTGCATATAATTTATTAGATGAATCTGGAATTAGCAAAATTACCTGATCCCCTACATCAAATTTCCTGCACGATGAGCGTCGATTAAAATAATCCTCATATGCCTTCTGCTTGTTTGCAGCTACTAAAGAGGCTTGTTCTGCAGCATTTTCTAAATTAATTTTAAGTTTTTGTAAGTAATCTACAGCAGATTCAGTTATGTTAGTAGGAATATGCACTTCTCCCGCCCATGTAGATTTTAAAATAGCAAGTGGACCCTTAGCTTCCCTGCCATACATCAATTTAAAAGGCGATATTCCCGTTGTTCCATTTGGCACCTCCCTATACGCCCATAGCATAAAAGGTATTTGCCTATCCCAATTCGTCGGATCTTCTCTTATTGCATGATGCAACATATTTTTAAGAACCTTATTCCATCTTTCTACCAAGCCATTACTAGCCGGATACCCGGGTGTAGATAACCGTGGAGAACTGCCTATTCTTTTCATAAATTTTGGATTTAACAATTAATCCCTTTATATCGAAAATGGTTAGCTCGGGGGTGACATCCAACCCACATTCCTCTGCTACTAATTTTAAGTCTTCCTTCTTTAGACCTTTCACAGTCAACATTTTGCTCTTTTAAAAATTAGCAACTAATTTTATTGTGTTTGAATACCAAGTTCGAATCTTCAACAATCCCCCAAAACAGAATAGCTAATATGAGCTCACCTTCTTCAGATCCTGTCGACTGCGCCAGTGTAGCGAGTACGGCCTTCTCCATACCGTTACTCGCTTTGGTTCGTTGGTGTTAAGATGAACTCATCGATTGCACACATTTCTTTAAATCACTTCACCTTTATTGGTCTGTACACAACATTAAACTATGTTACACTATATACACAATAATCATAAAACAACCACATTCACTTTGCTATGACCCAACACACAGAGGCAGCGTTCAACTTCGCTCCTCTCTCTCTGACCTCGGTGGTCCGTCGCTCGAAAAACATCCCTCTCCTCCTTCGCACGGGAGCACCAGGCTAAACTAACCCGTGCGACCAGGAGCGAGAGGTCGATCAGAATTCTTCGTTGGGGGTGCCGAACACTACACTTGGTTTATCGGTTAAAATACCGAGAGACCAAAACTAGAATAGACTTCGGTTATAATACCACCAGAAAACACAATGTCTAAAAAATAATGGCGGAAAGCACAATATAAAAGTTGCTTCCCTAGTTTTTTTCCCAAATTCAAACATGCTCCAACTTTAGTACCGGCACTGCATGTCGTATCGAAACACATACCACGTACGAGCTCAGTAACTTCCCATTTATCTAACTGGTTATCTTACAGCAGCATTTGCCGTAGCAAATTCAGTGCCTGACTAACTTATTAGAACCCAGAAGTAAATCATCAATGCTTGTGGTCCTGATACTAATACTGGTATGAAACCCGCCGATCCTCCTTCATTTTCTCAATATATTTTACATAAGTGTTTCATTCCCGTGAACTATCAAAGGAAGTCATAGAGTTAAACGACTGTTGTAAGTTAACGGCCGATTCAGAGCGAATAGTTTGCCTTTACCGTTTTATGGACGTTGTCAAATCCTCTCCATTTTGACCCATACTTTGTACTGTAGCAGCTACTATCAAAGTGACTTTCTGTCACTTATATTGGACCCTGTCTAGAGTAGATGCTAGGTGTTTTAGCCGAATAAACTCATAAACCTCAAACAACCGAAAAGAAAACAGAAACCACAGCCCGAGCTTGCAGCTGCATACCCAAACTCAGGTAAGAGATGATGCAACTTTGGAGCGGGGGGAGGGGTTGTTACAACTCACTTTGAGCTATTATTTTATTGTCTAATTACTTAGTAGAGTAAACTAACAATTTAAATTATTCCATTATATATGAAGAACAATATTATTTCGGGTAATGAAGTTATATACTCCAACTGTCGAAATTGCTAATTTTATGAGGACCCCTTGCTAACTCCGGGGAACCCCTGGGGGCCGCTGTGGACCACTTTAGGAACCACTGTGCTAACTAAACTGTCTATTGTGGTTGGTGTGCACCTCATTTCCCATCAATTATACCGCCTTCGGCAGTGTACTTCGGGGGCATCGCCCCTTTCTTTGCTCCTGCGACTGCTTAAACTTTCACCGCATCAAGTATGCGTCTTACTTTGTCCACTATCTCTCGAACCAGGAATTACTTATGAGCGGCCAACTACTTCCGCGTCTAGAATAAAACGATATTTCTCTAATCGGTCACACTCTTGTTTCATCGAAGATTTAGCTTCTTTACAGAAGATATTTTCTTCTGCTACGCACGGAGTGATGATTTTTAGACCAGAATATCAAAAGCATTATGGCATTCAAGGCCACCCGACTTAAAATCGGAAGGTTATGCATATTACGGGGGTAAAACTTAGCATTTTAAAGATTTATCCCTATTGCAGGAATTCTAATCAAGCACATAGAATTGCTTCTTATATACAGGGTGTCCACTCCAATCGTGGACCAATAGCTAATTTCTAAACCGTTAGAGATAAGCATAGAGTTTATTTAGGAAAAAATCTCCAAATTACGAAAGGAATTTTGGGTCTATTCAATGTTTTTCAAAAAATCAAATTTTGAAAGAGTTACGAAATTTAAATTTTTATACAGCCCCCCAGTCCTATCAATCATATTTAGTAAAACATTCTTGACACTGTAACGTTTAAAACTAAAAAAAAAGTCACTCTTCTACCACAAAAATTGACCGAGTTATGACGTTTTGAAAAATCAAGATTTTGAAGGATTTCGCATGCGGTCCCTTAAGCGATCTCTCGATGACGTCATAAAATAATGCAAAATCTTGATTTTTCAAAACGTCATAACTCGGTCAATTTTTGTGGTAGAGGAGTGATTTTTTTTTAATT
This sequence comes from Uloborus plumipes, assembly GCA_038373865.1. Lineage (NCBI taxonomy): Eukaryota > Metazoa > Arthropoda > Arachnida > Araneae > Uloboridae > Uloborus > Uloborus plumipes. The sequence continues at coordinate 31,718 of JAXGGA010012644.1, forward strand.
TTAAACGTTACAGTGTCAAGAATGTTTTACTAAATATGATTGATAGGACTGGGGGCTGTATAAAAATTTAAATTTCGTAACTCTTTCAAAATTTGATTTTTTGAAAAACATTGAATAGACCCAAAATTCCTTTCATAATTTGAAGATTTTTTCCTAAATAAACTATATGCGTATCTCTAACGGTTTAGAAATTAGCTATTGGTCCACGATTGGAGTGGACGCCCTGTATATATATTTCTTTAAATATTGCATAAAAAACACGAAGTATGTGGTTTTTTCCCCCCGTTAATACCTCAAATGCACCCTATTTTATGATTTCTTCAAAGTTTTATAACATTTGATATGCAGCAACCCAAAAATTTTGGTCAATTTAGTAACTTTCGGTAAATGTAAAATTTTGCGTAAAATCTACGTTCCTTAATGAGACGTTAAGAGACGTTAAGACTACTGCGAATGTTCATTGAGTGGAATTATGGGAATCAATACTGCACGGATCTTTTCCTCCATTATTCTCAAAAATTCAGTAAGAGTATCATCTCTCATAAAAGGTAAATATATCGTTGCAAAGATGATTAAAAGATGGCAATCCTTCATTTCAGCGGACTGAACTGGAGAAAGAAGTTTGGACTGATCTTGGTGCCGTAATGTACAGCATCCAGCCCTTTTTTAGCTGTCTTCAGACGGTGGTATCAAATAGCCTCACGGTTACGAAGCAATCTATTTGGAAAATATACAATACTCTGAAAGATAAGTCAGTTATTGGTAAGTACATGAATTACTCTTAATTAGTTTAGAAAAGCTTTATGAAATTTAAGTAGACAATGAAGAATCTGTTAGACAATCCAAGTCTGGGCTCAAAATTTTTTTCTTTCCTTGAGCATAATTAATGAAATAAAATCTTGATACAACAATACGTTACGTAGATGTCTAAGGATGCATTGGATATCTGACAACTACCTAGTACCCTACGTATCCGGCACTGTACTACATATGTGGTATCTGTGACAGCTACTTCACTTAAATATCTTGCTATTCTACAAGTCAGATATCTGGCAGAATATTCAGCAACGAAACTCAGGTTTCAAATTTCCTGATATACCTGACATTCGGGGTCAAGCAGTGACATTCGGTGTCACTGCTTGACACCGAATATGAATATGTAGAAATATGTAGCTACATCTCGAGATGAAGTTATTTGTATTAATAAACCGACCTCAAAGAATTAGAAGGTTCTCAATTCGACCTGAATCTTTTATAGAATGATAATATTAAAAAGACGATCAAACTGTGGTCTACCATTAATGCAGCTATAAGTTTAAAAATAACTTGAAAATATAATTAAATATAAACGGCAGAAAACAGGATTTTCCTTGGAAATTTTGTGTTCGCAGTTTTTTTATAAAAAAGTACGTGCACAAAATTTCATAGCGGATTGGGAGAGATTTTACTTTTCAATGTGTTCTTTTCATATTTGCCGAGAAGTGAAAATTTTGTTCTTTTAAAAAGGCTATGAACCTTCGTTTTATATTCGTATCAACTATTTTTGTGATTAGTGAATTGCAATGACAAAAACATGAAATGTTAAACAAATCACCTGGGCAAGTAATAAAAATTAGTATTCATTATAACTTGCAAAATGTTCAAATATCAATCTAGTGGAGTGATTAAGGAGTACTCTCACTGTTCACTGATTTTCCTGTTGCTGAGCATGAGGCAAATATGAAGCCACTTCTGAATAGAAACAAGTAACTGATATAAGTATTCGATTGAAACAATTCTTATAAAACGTACTTGTGTTTTTTAACAAAACTTTCTCGTTTTTCAGTGTGGGCTCTGGATTATTTTGAAGTGCCCTATTACCTGCAATGGAGTTTTGAAATGGTGCCTCTTGAAGTAAAAAAATTTATTACGCAAAAGTTCATGAAGGACGAACGATTCATTCAGTTTCAGTTTACCACTGCCACAGCTTTGAAGTTAGCTTCATTTGAAGAGGTAATTTCTTTGAATAGTCGACTTTGATACTTGCTTCCAATCTTAACCATTGAATACTATTCATTACTGAGAAAGCATTCTACTGCATTCATTGAAAATAGATAAAAATAAATTTCAGACCCACATGTTTTGCATGGGATTCTGAATTGTGATTTGTAGGGCCTGAAACCGTGACCAATAAATAACATTTTTTTATTTGAGGGCGGGGGGCGGTTTGTCGTGATCGAATGCCATTCTTAGTTTGCCCAAATGGCTTATATTATAGACAGGAGGTGGATATTGAATTTAAGGTTTTAGTTATTTAGTTATTTTGTTTATCAACATAATTCTAAAATTTCATTGATATTTTCATAATAATAATACTGATAATGATATTTTTTAAATTATTTTATATCATTATTTTGAGTGAAAGATATCTTTATTTTTCCAAGGGTATGCTTTTGTTCATTTATGTTGACTGAATTTACTATTTTGATATTTATCTCTGTTTGATCTTAATGTCCTTTTCCTTTCACAGTGGCGTTCAAATCTCATCACAATACATCAATAAATATTTCTCAACATCTCACCGAAAAGAGAACTCAGAGGCCCATTACCGTCCGTCCCCATCGGCCAAAATCGGCATGATCTTCGGTCCGACCCACGTCTATACTTTTGACGGACACCTGTACAGCGTCCCTCCTTACCCCCACTCGGATTGCGTCCTGCTGTTGGCCCACGATCTTCACAACTCGCAGTTCACAGTCCTGTCGACGCAGGAATTCCTTCACGTCTTGTTTCCTGAGATGTCTGTCAGAATCAACAGCAAGAGCGAAGTTTTTATTAACGGAAATGATGTAGCCTCCATTACTCCAATTCAAGCCGATAACGGGTGAGTACACTGTTAAAACTACAGGTTGCACAAGGCACCTTTAGGGGCAGGCCCGTCATTTAGGGGGGTGGGTCAGGGAGGGTCAATTGCCCCCCCCCCCCGACTTTGAGAAATCAATGTATTTACATATAAGTGGGCTTGGTTTCCGTTGTTTTTTCGTGGAATTGTATTGTGTTTTTACCCTTTGCCACACCCCCCTGGAAAAACTTGAAATGTTAGGGGTGCCCCTGTTTAGGGGTGAAACGTTGTAGGACCAGCGGCACCTTCTGCGGGGTGTCACTCGATTCCCTATGGCATCCCTGAAGGTGCCATTTAGCTCCATGTGGCACCTATGGGTGTCTCATGGCACCCTAAGGAGCCAAATAGCACTTTCATGGGTGCCATAGAGAATTACCCTTCTGAGGCGCGTCAGACGAAGCAAAAAAAAGGCCCATAATTTAAAAGAATTCAACTGTCGAATTTTGCCAATATCACCCTTGTAGCGCTATTCTTTTTTTTTTTTTTCAAATTGTCTATTGAAATTAAGTACGTAAATTCAGAACAGAGCATAATAAAAGTAAATAATCAAAGGGTTCTTTGTGGCAGTACTTCCACATCCATCAACAGTCCTCAATCTGTTTATTTGTTGAGTTTGATAATCCACTAAAATTTTGGATTCAAATAACTCTGACGCAATCCGTTTTTCTAAATATATGTTCAAATTCGTTGTCTAAATTCCAAAATAACTAATCTTTTAACACTTAATTTCAAAATTTTCGTACGCTTCTAAAAATACTTTTGGAAGTAAAGGAAAACTCAATTTTTAAATTGTAATTAATTTTAAACTTTAAAATTGGGAAACGTAATTAAACTCATTTCTGTGAACTCAAAATGAGGACAATAGCAGTTCAACTAACGCTGAATTAGATCCGGTTGCGATCAACTTCAGCCTTGATGCAACAAATGAATAGTGAGCAATGCTTCGCCAACTACGTCACTCAGTCAAAAAAGCCTATAATTTGAAGCGTAATTTTTAAATTCTGGAACAATTCACGTCCGATATCTAGAAACACGTACTATACTTCGCAGCAGTTTAACTTGTCAGTGACGTCACTACGGGCGGAGCCAATAAGAGCTCACAAGCAGTTAGCGGTCTCCTCTAATTCGCCAAGTAGGCTGTGACGTTTTATCTAGCTCGTTTTTCATAGGCTAACGTCACGCTGTTGGCTCCGCCCCGTAGTGACGTCACTGCCAAGTTAAACTGCTGGGAAGTATAGTCAACCGAGTTTATGTTTCGTTTGTTTTCATTTCTTTATGTAGAACGAATTAGAGCCGCTATATAGACAGGCCGACGCATCAAGATTAAGTTTCACCACTTTGGATCCAATTCCTTAACTTTTACTTTCAAATTTTCATTGTTGCGGAGTAGGGTTACCAAAAAAAAGTTTTGGCACATTGCTAAGCTTTGCCAAATCCACGTGCCGCTAATAATTGCTCTCAGTGAAAAATTACCAAAACGCGATTACTGGCCAGAAAAGACAACCACTCAAACACAGAAACACGTGCTGGATCCAAAGTGGTGAAACTTAATCTTGATGCGCCGGCTCGTATATATAGGGGCCTTAGAACGAATAGTTGTTTCGCAATTTTGTTCCAGTTCAAAATTCATTGACCAAAACTTTGCATCGTTGTTTTTTTTTTTTATTTTTTATTAAAAGTAACAGCGTGAAACAATCATTCTTAAAATTTTTTCTTAGAAAGTCATGAAATTTGTTGAAAGTAATATTCAATAGAACTATTAAAATTTTATTTTTTGTTGGCTCTAGTTTTCATGGTTATGGTTTGTAAAATTTATATTAACGTTTTATAGATTTTCAAATTAAGTGATGAAATCATTCTTTAATTTAGAATTTCAGCTTATTTTTCTTTTTTTCTCTTATTTTGAATAGAAAAGTCATTATTACAAGAGGAAGCAACTTACACATTTGGTCGCCTTCTCTCCAAATAACTTGCAGCAGCAGAGACTTCCTTTGTATATTTGAGCTGAATTTGTGGCATATGGGTGCGACCATCGGTTTGCTAGGAGATGCTGATGGAATTTCAACGAATGACTATAAAGTAAGGACTTCTTTAGTAGGTTTATTAATCTTGTGACAGTCCTTAAGAGCCCCCCACACGCTCCGGAAAACCAGAAGGAGTTCCTCGAGGAAATCCTCCACGTGTGTATGGTGAACTGTTGTGATATTCCTGCGGATCTCCGGGCCCCTTTCTATTGAGGTTTTCCTCAGGGAGATCCTCTGAGATTTTCCTTCAGGCCAATCGTACTGTGTGCATGGGTATAGGAGGTTTTCCTCCAGAGCCTAACCTTCGTATTTTCCTGTAGCGTCTCGAGACTTGAGGAAATCCTCAAGGGCGGCCTTCGGAATTTTCGGAGCGTGCGGAGACAGACCCCCTATTTTGAGATTTTCCTGGAGGAATTCCTTTGAGGTTTTCCTCAAGAAAAATCGTCAGGTTTTCCGTCGCGTGTGTTGAGGGGGGTAGGGGGGGCTTTGATGTAGAAATACGTTCATTTGCCTTTCAACGAAATTGAACGAGCCATAATAGTCACACATGTAGCAGCATATCATTCTGTATCTATTTAAATGACCGCGAACGTGATATTCGTGAGTTTTACTCTCACAACTGTTTGACACGAGTCCTCAAGTACGTGGACTTATTATGTTCAAGTCAATCAGATGATCAAGAGAACGTTTGTTGTTAGAGTCAATGCTTATTTTAGTTGCGTACATAGGGTTGTTAACCCATCCTTAAAATAAATGGCATTGCATATTATATTGAATCAATAAAAACTTTTCGCAGAAATCATCATGTCGTATTTATTGCATCGAAAATTAAATTTACAGGAATAAATAAGTTTTTTTTTAAATAAAAGCTCGATGAGGCGGAAGCCGGACCCTAGGTGCTGTCTCCTTGACATGAAAGCTTGTCTGAAACAAACATGAAATTCATAGTCCCACTGCTATGTTGAATTTGTAGTCTTTTTATTCATCTTCCTTTTTCAACTCATCATTTTCAAAGATTTTTTAAAAACTTTTTTTCACCCTATTCTTGTTACATTTTCTTTAGTTACCGGACGGCAAAACAGGCAACCTTCTCGATTTCGTAAACAGCTATGATGTCTCTGGCAATCCAGTCTGCAAAGAGTTTTCTTCAGTTTCCACTCCGGAGCCTTCGAAAGAAAATGAGGAAGTGTGCTCAGAGCTCTTCAGAGACATCTGCCCTGATAATAAAAGAATTACTAAATTACTCTACGATGTTTGTGTGGAGGATGTAGCCATGGGATCTCAGGCCTGCTACGCGGCATCTGCGCTTTCTGCTCTCTGTTACTATAAGAATAGCGATAGTTCTTCTGACTGCCATGGTAAGGGAACTATAGAACATTTTCTGCTTCCAAAAGAAGACGCCTAACAATAAGAGAGTTCATTTATA